>WEKX01011158.1:160069-248265 GCA_013390025.1 Pitta sordida
GAGCCACCGGGAACGGCAAATCCAGCGGGCGGGGGGCGGCCCCGGCTCCTCGCCCTCCCGGCCCCACGGGGCGGGGAAGGCCGGCGGGCTGCGCTCCTCGTCCCCGCACAGCCCTCACTCGCCGATCTCCACGTCCTAGTGGGCCCGCGGAGGGAAGCCCCGCTCTGGTGCCCGCCGCGGCCCCCCTCTCCCGGGGATCAGCATCCAGCCCGCAGGGAAGCGGCGCTCTCCTTCGGCCGCGGGTCTCTCGCGGTCCGGAGGCAACGGGGAGAAAATCCAGCCCTTCCTGCAGAACGGTGTGTCTGGACCGAGCCTCCGGCAGCTGCAGGCTGCAGCAGGCAGCGAGGCTGTTGCGATGCAGGTCTCCGGGAAGAGGGAGCGCGGCTCTTGCTCGGGCTGTTTGTTATTCCCCTTCTTAGTCGGCGAATGCCTGACTGCGACCCCGGTCCGGCGCTCGGCTTCACCGCATGGTCCTTGCCGCAAGTCCCGTCTGGCACACTGCAACCACAACCCCTGGTGCGAAAAATTTGGTTGGGGTTTTTCGTTTTGTTTTCGGTTTGGATTTTTTTTTGTGGTTTTCTTTCTACAGCAATCACGAAGCTGCTCTCGCTCTCCAGAGCAAGCCGCGAACGAACCCAAAGGCAGCGCGCAGTGGCCCTACGAGCTCCCTGCACGCAGCCATGTGCTGGCTCTCGCTGCCGGGGGCCGAGTGACAGGCTCAGGGCACGGGCGGAGAGAGGCGGCCCCGCACACCGCAGTCTGGCACCGGGGTCTCCGGAGGCTCCTCGGGACCTCGGGAGGGTCCCGCCAGAGAGACCCCGCGTCGGGCGCGACGGGCGAGCACCGACCCGGAGGTTCCGTGAGACCAGCGAGTCGCGAACAGCTCAGCGCCGCTCGCCCGGGGNATTCCCCGCCCTCCCGCCGGGAGCCGCTCCCGCGCAGGTCACCGCGGCTCCGCGGGCCGGGGCCAGGGCGGCGGGGACAACCTGCCCCTCTCTGGGCCCGGCCCCGCGCTGTGTCCCGGCCAGTAGAGGGAGGGAGCTCTGCCGAGCCGCTGGAGTCCGCACCGAGTTACGGGGGGACTCTGGTCCGTCTTCCCCCGCCAGCGCCTTTCCAGCGGGATCTGGCCAGGTGGAGCAGCCGCGCGTTTCTGTTCACAGGATACGTATTTTCTCCTTCTTTCAGCCTGTTACAGCGGCGGGTGAGGACCTCGGGAAGCGTTCGCTCTTGTCATCCTCCCATGAGATAGGAAGCGGCTCTGCCCACATGGAAGTTTTACAGCTGACACTGAAGCACCGAGAGATGATGCAGGTTATTTATTTTCTCTGCCACCTTTCAGCCCAGCCTCGGCAAAGTCCGATCCAAAGCCCACTCTGCCATGGTGCTGAAGGGATGGAGGGATGCCTTCCAAGCCATTAGTTTTATGGCCAAATACTATACTTGGGTTTTGGTTTTTTTAAGTGACTGGAATATTTTAAAAGGCAACTAAAAGAACATGTGAAAATGATGTAAAGGACATCAGAATTCTGAGAATTACTTCATAACAACATGCAAAGTATTGGAGTAGTTGAGACTCCAGCGCTCAGCTAAACATGACTGCAGCCCTGAGTTTATCTGAAACATTCTAACAATCTCTTTCACAAAAAAACCCATATTCTCCTACCATTTTCCTCAAAGAAAAGAAGTATGTGCTAGGAATACATGGAGCTGCTTAGCAGGAATGTTCATCAGAAAGCAAGCAATCCCTACAAAGTTTGTACTTTGTGGTACTGGGTGACAGTGTCCACCCAGCTCACGCTTGTGGGTGTAACGCAATTGTTTTTCATTCAACTTCACTAAACTTGGGGGAAAAAAACACCTCACATTTTTGAAAATTTCTTTATACAAAAACTTCACCTCAACCACATATTTCTCTAGGAAATAAAAACTTTGTGCATTAATGGTTCTATACTGAATACTAAAATATAAATATGTACTAGTAATAGTATGACTACTAGTACTTGGAGCTTGTAATTAACAGGTTGCTGATATAGACAAACCGTAAATACCATCTTCCAATTACAGAGGCACAATGGACAAACAATGGCATAAAAATCTTTGCCATGGAATAAAAATATCCCCATTTATCATTAATGTTGCTGGGGGATTTAGAAAATGTGGTTGCTCACCAAAAGCATTCTCAAACATACCTCGAGCACGAAGTACAAAACTATTTTCAGTGAAATCCATCTGAAAACTTTGGAACCTATCTGAGTTCAAATTAAAAAATCTGACTGAAGACCCAAAATTACTAAGAAAATGAAAAAATTACTCCTGTAGAGTAGTGCTTAGTGGTGCAAGTCTATCTCAGAGCCTTTGAGGGTAGCACTGCAGGCTACGTTCTGAACATGTAGCAGTTGACTAAACTTTCACAAAAGTCTATATGCATTTTTCCTAGGATA
Source organism: Pitta sordida (assembly GCA_013390025.1). Classification (NCBI taxonomy): domain Eukaryota; kingdom Metazoa; phylum Chordata; class Aves; order Passeriformes; family Pittidae; genus Pitta; species Pitta sordida. Next base: position 162,511 of record WEKX01011158.1, read on the forward strand.
CTACTGTGGAAACATCTCAATACCTTTCCTTTGGCATGTCCAAAACCAGAACCACCTCAAAAATCTATGCCAAGCCTAAGAGCTTGATTTTAGAAACACAATACTGGGCTTAAATGGATCAATAAAATAACCAAGAATGCTGGCAGCTGCCTGGCACTTGAATTAATACTTCACTGAAATATGGGAAAACCCTCCACAGACTCAAGGGAACATGCCTACACTTCATGCAGGCCAGCTCACTACATTTTTCCTGGAAATTACAGTAGCGAGAAGTTTTGGTTCTAAAAAGGAGAGCCACATTCTGGAGAATAAATTTGCCCTTTGGAAGAGGGCTGACAGCTTGTGACATCCGGGCACAGCCTTGAGGATTGACACAAAGACAATCCTCAGAGCAGAATCCAATGCAGCAGAGTTATTTACCACATCCAAACCACCATCTCAAGGTGTCTGTCTCGCCCACTGACAACAAGTCAGGAGAGACCAGCACTCTATGCCTGAAGTTAATCCCTCTGAAAAACCTCCCAGAATGAGGGTCGAGAGACTGAATGATGGCTGAGAGCCCTGATTCAGTCCTCGTTTCCACTTTCACTTTGAGGATCATCTAATGGAGATAATCTCCACCCTCTGAAGTCAGATGCTACTTCTCCCTCATGCAAATTTCAGTGTGCCAAAATGCACGTTGGACAGAACACAAGCAGAGCCCACTTTTAGGTTTTCTTTGGTTTTCTCCTTAGTTCACACTCAGAAGCAACTTTTTTCTCTAAGTCACTTGATTGACCTTTCTAGGTAGTGAACTACACCTGTGTAAAGATGAATTGGATAAACTGATCCTCCCACTATCAGGAACGAGTAATACTGCTTCTGTTGTGCATCCCACTTGGGAATACCAGTGTATTTCTCCCTAAGCACCATCTCTCAACCCTTGCAAAGGCACAGATCCCAGTCCAGGAGGACACACACCCAGCCCCAGTTACGAAGCCAACAGGGCTATGAGAGAACTCAGCAGAAAATGTGTCTCCCTTTATGCAAGTTATTTATCAGTTAATTACCAATCTTCACAGCTGCAACAACACTTACAGAGGTATTCAAATGCAATTAAACACCCCACACACATTACCATGTATAACAAAATTATACACCAAATCGTTGTGCCAGTCTTACCTGTAGCATGTTCCCCACCAGCCGCGCAGTGATGATCTCGCAGAAGTGGGTGTCGAGAGAAATAACTGGAACCTGCAGCTCTAAAAAGCTTTGAGGTTGCACTAGATGGAGCTTTGTAGGTTTTAATGCTTGAAGAGCCTTGGTGCAAGGAACCAGTATGTGCTTGTTGGGATAAGACCAGCTTAACTAATTTTTTTCAATACACTAGTGGGCCTATATATACTACAACAGAAGTGGAAGTGGCTTCAAGTTGTGCCAGTGAGGGTTTAGACTGGAAATTAGGAAAAATTTCTTCACCAAAAGCATTGGAAGAGGTTGCCCAGGGAGGTGGTTGAGTCATCAATCCTGGAGGGATTTAAAAGGCCCGTAGATGTGGCACTCAGGCCCATGGTTTAGTGGTGACTTGCCAGTGCTGAGTTGGTGGCTGGACTAAATGATCTTAAAGGTCTTTTCCAACCTAAATGATTCTATGTTAAAAAAACCCCAAACCAACAAAATCCTACAATAGCTATGAAATGGTGCTGTAATAATAAGCACTGGGAGCAGTTTCTTAGCAGCTCACAGAAAATCTTTGCAGTCCTGGCTTAAGCTGGTGCATGAGGTGAGAGAAGTTACTCCCAAGAGCAGAAGCAAAAACCCATGGGTGCTGCAGTGAAGGCATCCCCTGACAGGTATAGTGAATCACTTCAGGGTGAGGAAGGGAAAGTGAAGGCTGATGTGGCAGCGTTTCCAGTCACACTTTCTGCGAGACAGGTTGACCTTTATCTGAGATCAAAGGCACGGGAAGCTGGGGGTTTCTTCAGCTTCTGTGCAAGCGCTGCTCTCAAAGCTCTCTGAAGCAGCACAGCCCAGGTACCTCTTGGCGTCACTGTGCAGGCTGGGGAAAGGCACACAGGAAATCCTCGGTTACAAATAGAACCCGGGTTTTCACTTCAGAAGATAACATCAGTTTTTCTTAGAGGCAGAAGAGACAGTAAAAGGCAGCAGCCAGGCAAACCTCTGAGAACAAAGGGATAAACCTCGACGTGAACCTGCTTCATGAGCACTTGAACATGGAATCAAAGCACAGGGGAAAGGCTGCAGAGAGGGCTTTGGTCTGTGCCCAAATTCAGCACAAATTAAAGAGAAAGAAAATGCCAAGATCTGTAAAATAGGTTGAGAGTCTGAGAACACTCTTTCCCTTCCCCATCTCTTGCACTATATCAGAGAAACTGGTGTTTTCCTTGGGTAACAAGAGCCAAAATTTCACTCTCATAAGTGCAGGCCAGAGCATGTCTCTTCATTTGTCACTATTCACTTACAAGCAACTGGGACCTTTACGTTTCTCCTTCAGGTATCCAGTTTTTTGTTTTCTGATCAAGTTTAATCTTCCTAGGAGAACTGTCTCTCCATCCTTTGTGTTTAGTTGTGACACGAATTGTCTGGTTACAGAAGATCCTCTGCTAAAGTACTGATGACATCTTCATTACTTTGTACTAATTGTTAACTATTTTAGCTAATATTACTTCATCTGCCTGCATAAAAGACTGTGAAAAAGGAAAATGGTAATTATTTTTTAATACCAATAATAATTCATTAATATCTATCATAAATTACAGTATTTGCAACTCATTGTTTCCTGTCCTATCACTAAGTAAACTGCCTTTTACTATCCATTGGGACACAATTCCTTGAACAGAAACAAACCTTTCCCATTCCTGTTGGATAAGTGGCCGCTCCCCAGGTGTGGGCTGCTTTACTAGAGGAAGATGTAGAGCTCTGTGCTAATTTAAATACATGGCTCTGTGTATGTTTTTTATTATCCAACCACTTGTGGCGACTGGGGTGTTAGCACAGCTCCAGGAATGCCTCCTGTTTATCAGGTTGTGCAATCCGTCACTGTCAGCTGACGGAGGTCTCAGGAGCAGCGTTTCTAATTTGATTTGAAAATATACATGGAAACCTGAGCCTGCTTTTAGCAAAAGTGATGGGGTTGGCCTAATGAGCACAATTTCTCTTGTCGTTCTCAAGAATGGTGTGTCAACAACCAAAGTTTAGGTTCCCTCCACAGCTGTAGCAGCTTCTGTGGAGAAGCAGTAGCTCAACATCTATGTCACGTTCTTGGTTCTGCTTTACGTGTCAAAAGGCATTTCAGTGAGATTTTAACCCCTGGAATGCAAACAGGCAGAAGGTTTTTCCATGGATCCCTTCAAGAGAAGTATGAACCAAGCAATGATTTTTTTTTTTCCACAGGAACTTCTTCCCCTGAGCCTTCACACAGGTGTTTGACACCAAATGCTGCTATGAAATTGGGGTGGGGGGGGGAGCCTGTTCTCGAACACCTTGGGTGTTGTCACTGCTTTCGGACCAGAAATTGGCTACAGGAAAAGGAACATGACACAGGAGCCGCATGGATTTCTGGGTGCAGCATCATCCACTTCAATACATAAATATTTACAGATTTTTACTTCTCATGGGAAAAAAAAACAACAACCCCACACCTTTGCTTTGCCCTTTTATGGTGAAAAAGACACAGAAAACATCTCCCACCACAACTCTGCAGGAGCACAGTGACATCACTGGTACATTGCTGCATCCCTTTGTGAGAATGGTAAAACATAATTTGGCTTTAATCTGAATTTTATTCTTCTTCTCGTTTTCTGGGTCTTACTTCTCTGACAGACTTTGTTTTGCATTTGGCAATTCCAGTATTAAGTGCCAAGACACCCCCTGCATGTTTGGGGTGGTTTGTTGTACTCTAGGAGATCTTGGTAGTCACATCTTGAAATTTTGTTCTATAATGACAACTGCCTGCCAAAGAATGTTCAGTGTCAAGGGCTGGATTCTGCTCCTAGAGCAATGGGTTTCCTTTGAGATTGATGAAGTCAGAAGGAGACTTTGTTATTTTGGAGCTTGTATAAAAAACATTATCCCTCAAGAGCTTTTGGGTTGAAAAGGTCAGATTTCTCCCACCAAAAAGAACTGGGAAAACCCTTGACAATGAAGAGCAGAAAACACACATGCCCATGCACATACTGTCACGTTACTGATGAAAACCCCTCTCATTTCCATCGGGGTGGGAGACAGGCTGGAGCTGTGGTGCTCTAATTCCACACAAGCCATGAGGAAAGCTCACACTGCCTCTCCTGCTGGCTCTCACCCAGGAGGACGTGTACAGACACACACTTAACACGGAGAGGTTATGACACCAAAAACTCTGTGTTTGTGTGTCTGTGTGTGTTGGGGAGGGGGGTGGTCCCTCTTTTAGATTCCCTCAATTACTCTCTATTTTGAAACCACTCCCGTGATTCTTGTTCCTTTCTGCGATCAATTAAACATTGTTCTTGAGAAGCCAAAGAATTTCAATGTATAAAGGCCACACCTACTACTGAAACATACCCTGCTTAGAGTAGCTCAAGGCCTAATTAGGATCCTGTACCTATTGTTTTTCAGGTTCAGTAGTTTTGAAAATTTATGCAGAAAATGGAATTTCTGCCTGAAGTAACCCACTGACTTCCCAAAACACTGAAATGATGCTACTAGAAGGTGACATTTCTTGGAGCACTGCTCTAATCCTGAAGAATTCACAAGGGAGGGACTGCACTGTAGCTCTTTGTGTATATTTACAGTGGTACAATCCACCCTAAAAAGCATCTGAATAAAGATAAAATTGGCAAGTGTGCCCAGCTGAAAAACAGAAAACACGTTTTATGTTAGATTGCCTGGCTGAACTCAATTTTTGCAGTTATTCCGTGTCCTATTTATTAAATTAAAAAAAAAATCCCCAACAACAGTTCCCCCGTGGGTTCTACTCTTTTCTAAATGGAAGGCCAGACAGAGACCTCTGGGTATTCAAAGAAGGTCATCTTTAACTTCAGCAGATATTGAGGTCAACTGCTCAGCTATTATTTATGTCCATTCCTCTCAAAGTAGTGAAATACCTGTCATCACCAGGCAGGAATTCAGCTCTGTAGAGGGCAATTATCAAAACCTAAACATCAGTCTGTTAGAACTTAAACACCACTCCGTTCTCATAGCAAACTACTAATACTTTTCTAATTCTCTTCCAAATGCCTCATCTCCAGAAACTTTAAACCTTATGCACTAAGATCCAGTTTTCCGTATGTTTTACCATAGTCTGAGTCCATGCTGGAGGTATTGTACAGGGGGGAAAAATCCAAACAAACCAACACCACACCTTTCTTTTACTCTTTTATGGTTGAAAAGACATGGAAAAGATCTCTCACCACAAGTCTGCAAGAGCACAGCAGTAGCACTACTCATATTTCACCACACACAAACAGTTCGAAACATGGGAAGTAAATGGAAAACAACATTTTTGGAGCTGGACTGGTGTCAAGAATTACCTTTCAAAACCATTTTCTGTTTTTTTTAAACTTGCCACATGAAAAAACAACAACTTTGAATCAATTACAAACACTCCTATGGACTCATTAGCTCCTGTAGACTTAATTTTCCAGGGTGCCAATTGCTTTAAAGTGTTCAGCGCTTCTTAGGAAGACACAGAATCATTTGATCAAAGAGTTCTTCCTAAGGAAGGAAGAGAAAATTCCTATTGTCTAACCTCCCTGGGCAAAGAAAAGAGAGGTTGAATGGAAGAATCATGTCAGGAAAATGATGCTGATAATTCCCAATGCATGCATTTCCTAAATCCATGTGCTGTTAGGAACTTGGATCTTCGTAATACAAAATGAGTTGTGTAGCCTTGCTGGAGAGTCAGATTCATGGAGACCAATGGAGCTGTTTGCAAAAGCAAATGCAATATAATATCTTTTTGCAATACACTTTTTCACAGTTTAGTTTCCTCCAGGAGAACTTCATATCTTTTTCAGAAAACTGGTCATAAGCAAATAAAAGAAGAAAAGTCAAATCCTGATCTCCTTACCCAGTTCTCTGGATATCTCACTGTCTTGACTGGACAGAGTACTAGACAGGCAAAGCTTACGAATGTTACTGCATTACTTGTTTGTTTGAGGAAACACGCCATGTTCCAAATCACTTCCATGTCATTAATATTTTCAGCGCTACTTGATGCCCTGCTGTGTTGTGTAGAGGGAAACACAGTATCACAGTATAGATAAGGCTGGAAAGGACCTTGAAGATCATCTAGTCCAACCCATAATCCAACTAACCTATCCTCTACATCTAGGTCATATCACTCAGCACCTCATCCAGCCTACCCTTAAACACCTCCAGGATTGGCGACTCATCCACCTCTGTGGGTAACCCATTCCACATCCGGATCACTCTTCCAGTAAAAAACCTTTTCCATTAGGAAAAGTCTAAACTTTCCCTGCTGAAGCTTAAGACTGTGACCTCTCGTCCTGTCCCCAGAGACTAAGGGAGAAAGACCAACCCCTGCCTGGCTACAATCTCCTTTTAGATAGTTATAGACAGCAATAAGGTCACCCCTGAGCCTTCTCTTTTCTAGGCTAAACAGACCCAGCTCCTTCAACCTCTCCTCATAGGGCTTATCTTCCAGCCCCTTTACCATCCTAGTCACCCTTCTCTGAACTCGTCCCACAATCCTTCCTGGAAAGGAATGGGAAGGAAGCAGCATAACAGTGCCTGCATTAAGAGAAATGACTTCCAAAGGTGTCACAAGAAGAGCCCTAGGATAGTATCTCAAGGGAAGGAGGAAGGTGGAAAGGACAGAAGAGCTTAGCCAGGAGGAGTAGATTGATACATTTGTACTTGCCTTCTGTCAGAAACATGTCAAAAACTTCTTTCACATTTCACAAAAGCATCTATTACTATAATTCCTCTTTTTTCAGCATCTTTCCCCCTAGATCCAAATACCATGCTTCAAACGTTGTTCTAAGTTATTCGCTGGTGGGAGGTAAGTGAACACCATCTATGGTAACACAGGCAGTGACTGAGCTCCTAGAATATAAATAGCTCTGTGGCACAGTCCATATATAATTATTATACATATTTATTAGCAGTCATTAAATTAATTGCTATATCTGTAAGCAACAGGCTACACCCTTCCCAAGGCATGGCAGCACCCAACTGAGAGAAGGGTGGCTGTTTTCCAACGTAACTTCTCAAACCAGTGCTTATTTAGGAGCTTGATACACCTAGAAGCCTGCAGCCTGAAGGCCAGAGGGAGAGGTGATGGTGCTGGGAAGCTCAGTGCCAGGGAAAAGGCTCTGGAAACCACCTGTGCCGAGGTGGGGGGGTTGGCGGACAGACCCACAAAGGGACAAACCTCCCTCTGTCCCTGCTCTCAATGTGCCGTTGCAGAGAGACTTTGGTGAGGCTGCATTCTGTTCCAACTCTTTCCTTCACTGTTTCCCCACCCAACTTCACACAAATTCTTATAAAGGTTATGTACAGACTTGTATAAAATGGAGACTGACACTGGCTCTTGGAGGGTTTCCCAGAGCAAGTTTAACAGAGATTATATAACATGCTACATCTGTGTTGGTTGGGGTTTGTGTTTTTTTATTTTTAATATAGATGTTATTATCCTACTAGTTTATTCTTCCTAACTTAACCCTCCAACCACCCTTTCAAAGTTAATTATGTTTTGCAGAGATTAAAAACCTAAGGTTATTCTATGAGTTTTGTTTCTAGCCCTCACATAAGACAGGACAAGTGTGTTATAACTGGAGGCTCTCAGCAAATCACAACCACCATTATCTTCCTTCCACACACACTAGTATCCAAGTCATGAGGGGGGATCTTTAATTGATGCAACAGTGGAATTTTAGAGCTAACACAGAACTGTACTTGTGTATTATATTCTTTAATCAGAGATCTTAAAGTAGTCTGCACGGTCTGGCCTCAACTTCTTGTGTTGTTGTGTCCCCCGCTCCCAAGGAAATGCAATAGAAAAAATCCAGTTTGGAACTATGGGGCACTTGCAATATTGAGGATATTGAATATTCCCAAAAATATCAGGCTAAATCCAATCCTAACAGAACTGACTGCAGGACAAAGTCCAGCTTTGTACAAAGCTATCTCCAAGATGCTCTTCCTGTTATTATTGCTGTGGGTTTTCCTTCTTCTCCCTCTCACTGGTTTTCTTGTGAAGTTTAGAAATAAACAATGAGCAGACTTAGAATAAAAGAGGAAATTTCCACACACACTTTCTACTCATTTCTGTTCCTTCCCACTTTTTCTTATATTTTTATTCCCCCATCCGTTCCTCTTCTCATTGAGAAAAGGGGCTAAATTCCCCTCCTTCCTCCTGATATCCCTTTTAAAAATTCAGAAGGGGAGAATCTATATCTGAGAGAGTCAAGCTCCAGAAACACATCTGCTAATCCTGTGCTGATGGGGTTAACGAGATCAAAGCCAGATTTCCACTTTGTGCTCAGCAGTGAGACTTTTTTTTTCTTCCTACCACAGGGCCAGGATGACTCTAGCCCTCCTCCAGATCACCTAAATCAGCATCAAAATAACACAAATCAACCCCTACTCTGATTAGAGTAAGTGTTCCCACTTTCTGTCTTCTTCCAACTCCATCAAGCCCCCCGACTTTTTCACATTAAAATCAGCCAGTGATTAATTTCAGGGTAGTTTTCCTAATTCACACGTTTATTATCAAGCATCTTCTCTATCTCCTCTCGCCATCGTTCATGTGCTCTGAAGAATGTGCTTACCTTCTCACGCAGCAAAGCGATCTCAAAATCCAGGTCTCCTACAGCCAAGTAGGTAAAGAACAGCTCTCCCAACATCTTAAGTCTCCCCAGCAAGCGCAGGAAGGGGCCTAACAAAGCTGTATGCAGCCAATTGTGTTATCAAGGCACTTGGCACTACCAGCTGATCCTTGATTACTATTCATCCCCCGGGAAAATAAAACACCCTTTTGTAGCAAAAGTGTAACCGGTTACTATGATGCATTACACATTAACAAAAGCAGCTTTTTACCAAAATTACAGAGGAAAGCCTGGAAGTGGAATCAGACCAAGGTAACCGGTTGTTTCTACATGCTTCAGAAAGCAAGCTGACTGTTTGACCAGGATTTTCACAGGGCTAAGAAAGTGGTGGGCAAGTTATATCACATACTCATACAAGAACGGGTGGAGAGTTCTGTAAAACAAATTTTAAGGATAACATTTTCTGTGGGAGTGACCTTTCTAGTGAAGCATCCTGTGCATGCTACTGGCAACCTCAGTTTTCACAGGGTTTTGAACATTTTTAACACGTCTCTTAACCACTTTTGTGCTTTTCTTGAAATCCACACTGACATTTTCAACATGCTTTCATATTTTGCCTTTTTTTTTTTTTTAAACCCTAGGAGTACTGCTTATTAAAGACCACTGTTATCTGAAAGGCAGACTTTAGGTAGAAGGGTAGAATTTGCTGGCTTGGTGGAATAATCCCTACTTAGGTGGTGAGGAAGCATTCCAGAATATTAAAGGATTTGTTTGTTTGCTAATCTGCTTAAGCACCCATAGGCTTTAACACCCACAACTTGTGTGCTTTAGGGATCTTTCACGTCCAGGGCCACTTTCAGCGCAATAGCTCTGCATTAAAGCTGCAGATTTAGACCCGAGGCAGTGCAGCAGGCTGAGGATGGGACATTGATCTGAAAAGAGCTACATGGCTGTTGTCCCCCGCCCACCAAACCCTGCTCTACATCCCTCACGGGCAGGGAATGTTGCTGCAGCAGCACACACAGATCACTCTGCTACTTGCGTCCTGCACTACCACATCCAACCCAACTCTTGGATAAAACAGCAATCCAAGCACCATGAAACCCCCTCACGTGTCCTGCAAATGAGGCCGTGTAAACGCATGTCACACCCTCAGTTTGGGGAAAACTCGCTGACAGAGAAGGGGGGTAGCTTTAAGCAGCATTAAGCACAGCAGGCTTGATGTAAGCAGCTACCCCTGTGTGAAACTTGAAGCTCTTGCCAGCAGTGTGGAGGAAAGACATGACCTCATTATTCCACAGCCCAGATAATCTGTTCCTGGATAAAGTGAGAGCTGACAAGTGCTTCACCTTGAAGGTTATCAAAGCCCTTTCCACACTTGGCTGATGCAGAGCCATTTTACCAAACAGGGATGTGAAAACTCCTCTGTGTTAGTAAAGGAGATAAAATAATCGAGGAGCGTGTGGTTAAGAGCACACTGCCATACCGCACACACACAGGTACGAGAGGAAGAGACCAATGGCATTTCCAGAATCATATATGCAAACAGGATATATTTGCACAAGTTGATAAAATACTTTTCTCCGTATTCTGGGAGTTGCTGCTCTCAATTCCTTCCATTTACCTCAAGGCACTTTCTCTAGATAAGTCCTTAGGGCCTCTCCTGCCATCAGCTGCCCCTTCAGCACCTCCTGAAAGGTAGTTCAGCTCCCAGCTGGGATAAATCACTGTCTGGACCATCTGCTAGTGACTTTCCAAAGGTTGCCAAGAGCGATTCCACTCCTCTGCTCTTTTAGTTGGATGAGCCCCAGCTTTATTGCCATGGATTTTATACAGGCACATGCAGACAACACACTAGCCTCAAATTTTGCTGGAAGGAATCACAGAATCATTTAGGCTGGAAATGAACCTTTAAGATCATTGAGTCCAACTGCTGGATGCACAATCTGTTTGAGCAGTGGCTCCACACTAGTTGAAGGGGAAGGAATGTCATCTGGTTGCCATTGCCTCCTCTTGCAACACCTGCACTCTTGCTGGAGGCTGGCCACGCAAACACTGAGCAGGGCTCTCTCCCCCTCACCACAGAGAAAACACACATTTCCTCCTATCAGAGCTCTGGAACTGTTGGATTTAAGTCTGCAGGGAAGAATGGCACCATTTAAAATATTTAACACACAACATATAAAGCCCTGGTGAAAACATGTGGCTGAGTTTCCTACAGGAAAGATTAATAAATGAACAGGTAGTAGTTGCAGAAAGAGCAGACAGAAACTCCAAGATTAGGAGCTGCTTTTCAGCTGAAATATTTGTCTTTCAGATGCCAACCTGCCACACAAAACATGCCCAACTACAACTGCAATTCTGAAGTTGCCTTTTGCACCTACTCCCTAGGAAAAACTGTTTATCAAATTGCACGCATTAGATCACTTACAATGCTTTATTTCATGGTAAAGGAAAAAAAAGGCATCAGCAAAAGCGAAAGATGTTGGGGTTCACAGGAGACAAGAATTACTGCAAGTCACTACAACCATAAGAACACCGAATGTAAATACAAAAGGGCCACAATGTAAAACCAATTTTCCAAATGTAACTCTGCTCCCACTGCAAGCCACCTCCCATGCCTCTGACTGCATCAGCACAGGGGTAATCCCAAAATTCAGAAGAAGTAGTTTTATCCTAGCTTTTCAATCACAGGAAGCAAGGTAAATTCTCTATGCCAGCTTCTTACTAGCTCTTTCGGGGGCTTTTGCCAAGGTTGTGGCAGTGGGTGCCTGCCTTCCTGGCACACATGACTCCATCTTCCAGGCACAATTCCTCCTTAGTTCTCTCCTAGCTACCATGAGATATTGGGCTTCCACAACCCCTGGACACTGTCATTCCTAGTGTTGGCTGTGTCCCAACAAGTCCTTTCTTTGGCAGAGCCAGAAATAACGAAAAGGCCTTGGGCTCAGGCTCCTCACAGCCCTGAAACTCCTCTGTAGCAATAAGGTTCTCCAGCCCATGAATTTGTGTCCAGCACTGAACTTCATCTTTCTGGGCAGGCAAAACACTAGATTCACAGTCTGGCTTCCTCTTTACCCCTCTCCACACCCCATCGGCAGAGTTTGAGGCCTCCTTCACCAGGAAACATCATCCCAAGCCTTCCTGCAGCCCAGATTGATGGATGCTCCATAATAGGAGCACTATACTCGGCAGGTGCCGTTTCCAAAGGGGAGTCACCACACTTTTGACATTTAAAATGAGTAAAGAAGCTGAAGAAAAGAGTCAGCATACACAAACCACAACAAATCCACTTTAAGGACATAACGTTTGAAAGGGTTGACAAGTCTAAATCCAATGATTTTGAATAACCATCTTTATTCTGTCCCCAATGTTTTCCCTCACACCTGAGCTCAGTAAACCTTATGTTCTGCTCTCATTTAGAGGCCACAGAAAAATTATCCACAATAAACTTCATTCTGTCTCCAGGATTAAAAATTGTATATTGTACTTGCAGTGAAAATCTGTTTTATGTGTTAAGGAGAACACAGGACAGATTTTTCTTTTTTTTTCCCAAGTGAAGACATGCATTTTGATCATAAACATTCTCCAGGTCATTTTTGGCAAACCCATCAAAAGACATTTTATGCCATTTTGCAAGAAGTTGTTATTGGAGGAAAAAGGTAGGTTTTGTATTTAAACAAAATGTGCCCGAAACATTGAAAATCTTGATTTAATATTAACGATTCTGCAGTATTTGGGCCAAAAACTCACTCCAAAAGATAACAACAGGCCAGAAAAAGACTACGTTTCTAAAGAATGTAAGAAGTCAAAATAGTTAAACAGAGGATGGAACAAAGGATATTCTTCTCTTCTGTTCACTGGGCCTCGTTCCTTTTATTAAAATTAAATATCAAAGAAACATCCAAACACTAACAAATGTGATTAACTCAGCAGAAGAGAGAACACCTCTCTAACTTTGATTTACTCTGCAGCACAGGGGTGTCCAGGCTTATGCAGCCTCACACTGCAAGAGGTTTGATTTAGAGCCAAGGCATGATATGTTCAGTAAAAAACACTCCGTGAAAAGTTCAGCTCTGAGTTAAAATCCCACTGGTTTAACTGACAGGCCAATAGGAGATGCCTCTGGAGTGCTCTGTCCTACAGTGCCCTCATCAGTAAGCTCCAATGAGAGGCTCAGGGTGCAAAAGCTCTTGCCAGACTGGATTATGAAATGGTGCCAATGTGTTTTGACCAAAAATGAATTTTTTAGTTATTTTTCCAGAATTCTGAAAGGTGGGTTTCAAGCTGCTAGTCCACAATAACCGCGACTTCAACCAGTCTTTAGAAATACATTTCTGTAAATCTCAATTTATCAATGGCTTGGGATGGACTGACATCCTGAGTGGCACCAGACGGACAAAGTTTTCGAGCAGAATTTTTGGGAGCAACAGACACATTTTCTGGGTACTTCACAAATTTGTATTGCCTATTTTTTTTTTAAAGGCTTTTTTAAAATTCAAATTCCACAAACCCAAGGATAAAATGGGGAGCTTCCTACATGTAAAATCACTTTAGATTTGGCACCATGCAGGTGAGGGCATAAATATTTGCAAGGATTTTTCCCAAGGCACAAAGAGCAGACGTGGGCCAGCATTTCTCTCCTAAATGTCCTGGCAAAATTCCCTCTGATGGCAGCAGGAGTCCACGAATGGGAAGTGCAGTCTGCTCCTACCTGGCTCTCTCACAGTTTCTCACCTGGTGCACAATCCCAATAAATCTGAGCATTTCACAAGGAATGACTGTCTGATTTTGCTACTCACCTGGAGCACCACTTTATTTTTAGGCTACAAAATGAGAAACATAATTCATTATTGGCAGTAAAAACTGGAGTCTCTCTTTCCTCCCTTCAGGAATACACTGGAGTAAAGTGCCAGAGGATAAAGGCAGAGCATTTAATTTTTGGAAACATCAGAAATGTAATGGTTATGATACATTGTTCACATCCTGAGCTCCACGTTGGAGTACATAGAAGTTAGAAAAGAAGGATAAAGTAGTTTCAGATACAATCTTGATCCACAAGGCAACTTTTCCAGTTTATTATTTTCTTAACTCCCTTTGTCTTTGTACTAATAAAGAGCCAAATAATGCAAAAAGGAAAAAACTTACACATAACAGCAGCTGAACTAAGTGAATTACCTGCTTTTGCTCATCCCCTAACTCTTGTCAGTGATAGGCAAATTAAATGCTAATTATAGCAACCACAGGTGAGAATAAAAGTAGTAGAAAAGTTGTCATTTAAAAACAATAGATTGTTACTTAAAAAGTACAAATTCTGTACCACGTGGAACTAAGTTAAGAGGGGAAAACCATAACCAAGATGAAAAGATGACTTTTTAAATTTCATATTGATAAAAATAAGTAAATATAGCAGAAATCTCTCCTGAGTTTATACAAATTCCTTGTAAAATTATATAAATTTCTAAATAATTATTACGCTTTCATGAATACATATATAATGACTGCAAGAAAGAAAAGTCCTCAGAAGCACCAATAAACAAATCTAAAATATAACCTTACCTAAAGCCTGAAATGACATTTCTTGTTTACTTCAACAAATGAAAGGAGGATTTGGCTAAAATTTTGACCTGTAAATTCTTCTACTTACCTGTGAAACACCAGGAAAACACACAATTCCCCACTGAAATTCAGATTCTTGTCACCTTTTATAAATTTTTTTTTTTGTTAAAGTTTGTATTGGTTTTGGTTTACCTTTCCCTCAGCTTTGTATGTCTGGAATAGACATGCTCAATCTTTCTGTCGTGAGGAAAGAAGCTGAATATTAGTTTGCTTAACTGCATTTCACAACAAGTACAAAAGCCCACAAGGACCTGTCATTGTTTCAACAAAGAAATAACTTGAAAAGATTTTATCCGTCCCTGAAGTATTTTTTTGTCATTTATAACATTGGTTGCAAGGAGGTTTTCTTATTCATTAATTAGGATTTAAGGATTTTTAGCAGCCAGCTTTAAATTACCAATCAACATTCCTATTTATTTTGATGGAAACAAGTGTCAACAACAAAAGTCTTTGGCTGATGCCTGGCAGTGGGTTCAGGTTGGTCAAGGGATGGAGTTTTTAAGGTGCCTACTTGCCATTATGACTAAACAGGAGTTGGTTAATACCAAAGATAAATGTTTAGCTGTAATCAATCAGGAAACCTCAGCTTTATCTTGGAAAGCCTGTTCAACAGCTTTGCTGGAGATCATAAATCAAAAGATTCACAGTAGTTTTCAGCATTTTTTATGGCGAGGCCACTCCTCAGGTCTGCGTCTCATTGGGATGGTCCCTGGGATTGAACTGTGGCTGAGGCAGGGACAAATGACGACAGGAATGACACTTGTTGGTTCAGGGCCAAGAATACAGGAAAAAGTAAGGATTTTTTTTTTTTTTTTTTTGATACACAGATATTCACTGAGACAAGCTGACTTAAGACAGCAATCTTACTACCTCTAATATGCAGGTTATACCATTGAGATGGTAAAATATACAGTTCAGAACAATATCTGTTACACTCAAAACTTCCACACGGCTTTTTATTACAACAATTCTGCGTTTAATTAACTCCCGTCACTCCACTCACTCACAATACAAAATTCTTTGGCTTCTGACAGCTTTACAAAGGAAATTTGCTATTCACACCGTGAACGGGGTGTATTAATTTGCCTTTCAGAGCACGTGCAGTCCACTCTGCTGCTGGTAATCTGCATAAAACCGGATTAATGAGTCGTGAATCCTCGGGGTCACGACAGTCAGTGCGCTCTGAAAGTGCCGTCCCATGATGGATTTGGCATGGATGTCTTCCTGGAGTGCCAGGAGGGCTGCTTCTCTACAGACTGCTGTTATCTGCAAAGAAACAATAAAAGAAACACGACCACAGAGCATTATTATCATTATTATTAAATATATTCACGTGAGAGGAAGAAAATGATCACAAGAACATCAACATACTCCGAATGCCAAATACTCACAAGGAGAGTTTTTCCAACTGTTTTGTTTTTGGGTTTTTTTTAATAAATGAGGTTGTGGGTTATTAGGACATCCAAGAAACAGGATATAGCTCGAGATTCAAACTGCACTAATGTTACATTTCATATTACATCGTGTTGCAAATTAACTCGCTAATCATATTACCTTGTGTTAAACTCCCCACTACACCTGATAAATTCAAACCCCAACCATACATTTTTCAGTCCCCAAAGTGCGGGAGCAGATATTCCCAGGCTCTCTGGCCACTTCTCTTTTTCAGCTTTGCACTGGGAAAGAAGTAAAAACAATTAATTCCGAAAGGAAGGCTTGAAGGAGACAGGCGTGTGGAAGGGGAGGAGGGTTAAGGTCTCATACCCTGCAATGTGTTTTAAAGCTCTCTGGACTTCAGACAGCGGAAACAGACTGATGCCAGTGTCACTCCAAAGACACATTACTGTGGTGAAAGGAGCTTGTGGAATGAAAAGAGATATTGTGATTTCCAGTGCAACGGGGAAAACAGTGATTGATATTGACTGCTCCCTTATATCTGTAAATGAAAGAGCCAGCTGAAACACATTTGTCCGGCTATTCAGCATATTTTCTCTGTTTGTTCACTTACTGAAAGGAGTTCCCCTGCTTATGCTCTGTTAATGGTTGCCAAAGCCGTTTAGTAGCTTTTTAGGGGATTTAGCAGCATGTTTAGGAAGCTTTCACAAGAAAACATGCATGGATTTAGATGGCTTTGTCAAGTTACAACAATATTACTATTAGTTCTGTGCTGCTCTAATGAGCAGTGAAGCTAAACACTGCTGTTACGCATTTTAATGCTTTTCAGGACTTCACAGACAGCCTAACATTGAAGCATAGCTGAGATTTAGTGCACCAGCTTCTCCTAGACATAAGGAATACATCACCCAGAAAGCTTAATTGAGGAACCTTGGTCTTTCCATGCAGGCTTTTCCCTAAGCAGAGAGTGTGACTATCTCCCCACTTCTAACATGAATATTAAGCTACTTAAAGAAAAAAAACTAAAAAACCCCCAAACCAGATCAAACTCCCCCGACACTCCCTGCCTGCCAATAAACCCAGAAAGGGAGAAGACTGTTGACGGAAAGACAGATCCCAAGCATCCTGGACTCTCAATCTGTGTTGATCACTCAAGGACTGGTCTATTTCCCCTTAACAAGCACTTCACTAAGAGCACGTTGTCCACAAAATGAAAATGAAGAGACCCTCTGGAAGTTTTCACAGGCATTACTAGAAAACCCCCAGTGCAGTACAGTAGCTTTTGACTGCCCTGTTCTTCTCACCGAGACCATCACCAACCCACAGCACCAAAATGATGAAGCGGGGGGTCACTAACAACATGTTCTTCTGCTGGAGCTGTTATGTGTTACTGAAAGTGAAGTTGAAGGAAACACTGTCAAGTTGGCAGATCCAAAAACAAAGGAACATCACTGTCAGTCTTACTTCATTTCACTTGTACACCAATACACTCAGAAGGAATTCACCCACAAGGTGATAGTTCTGGTGATGCTTTCATAATTTCTCTATGCTCTGACAACACTATCAGTAACAAGTGATGATAATTAATCCCCAAAGGACTTTTTTTTTTGTTTTAATTTTATTCTTAAAGACTGAACCATAAGGTCTGTGATAACTGAAAACCACCAGACATGAGGAAGTACCAGAAAACTGATTCTTTTCAGCTTCCCAAAAGCATTTCAGCTGGTTTTTTTAAGGGATGAGGAAAGAATTTTAAGACATGAATTATTTTTCTCTCTTTTCCTGGCTGCACTCAGAATTTTTGTGGACTAAATATTTTCATATATTCTTGAGTAATAAACAGCAGGCATTACAGCACAGCCATGAAAAGTTGGGCCCTTGTGTTTGGTCACGGAGTCACATGGCATTGTTTCCATTCCTTGGATAACGCAGAGGATCAGGTTTCTGAGGTAAGAGTTTCAACAAGGCAAGTTTGATTATTTTCCTTTGTTCAAGTATGCAAACTTAAAAAAAGTCCTCACAAGCATTCTCACTAGCTGGTAAAGCTAAATCACTCGTGGAAAGCAAACACAAGTAATGGTGTAGCCACAGTGACACAGGAGTGAATTCATCTGGTGAAATCTGCTGTGTTATTGGCCAAAGGTTGCTGGCTTTTCATGGACATTTCTTGTCACTCTCATATTAGGATATTTCTTACCAATGGAGCAACTGAGGGGTTTTTAAATGTAATTTCTGTAGATTGGGTCAAGCGACGCAAAGA
This sequence comes from Pitta sordida, assembly GCA_013390025.1. Lineage (NCBI taxonomy): Eukaryota > Metazoa > Chordata > Aves > Passeriformes > Pittidae > Pitta > Pitta sordida. Next base: position 180,553 of record WEKX01011158.1, read on the forward strand.
AGGAAGGCCGCAAAATGGGCTGACTAACACCAAAGGAAGGAAGACCTGTGGCTTTGCAGCAAGGTATGGATCTTTCCCAGGCTTAGCAGCACTCCCAGCATAGAGGCTGCATCCAGATCATCAGTTTTAAAACCCTGCAACAGGCCTATCCTCAATGAGCTTCTCCAATTACTTCCTTAAATTACATCTCCTTTTGGTCTCCACAACATCATCCTGTACCAACTGCCACGGTCTAATAATGTCTTATATCAAAAAAGCACTTTTTTGTTTGTATTAAACCTAGCAATTTCAGCACGTGTCTCCTAGACTCTGTGTTATGACAGTGTTGATTCATCTGTTCTTCCCTGTTCACCTTCCCCGTACCACCAATGACTTTAGTAGAGTTTCATCTCATCCCCTCTCAGTCAAGTCTTTGCAAGCAGAAGAGTCCTCAGTGATTCAGTCCTTGCTCCCGCAGAACTTGTCCATCCTTTCTCCCATCCCATGTCATCTTGACTAGTTCTGCCCTATCCTCTCCCTGTTGAGGAGCTGCAAAGTAATTCTTAATGAATTACAAATACAACAGATCACCATTCAAACTTGTCAGTGCACAAAAGAAAAAGACAAATGCATGTGCAGTCTTTTGAATCTCTGTGTGTTGTGAGGAATAGGAATAACATCCTAGTCCTGTTCCAAACGCAAAACTGCAACCCATTGTATTGAAGGACAAAATAGATTTTGGGACTGCATCTGGTCTGAAGATAAAGTGGCTTTCAGCACCCACTGCTAAGGCAGTAATGAAGACATTGACTGTCAGGACCAACAGTGATTACACAGCACCAGATCACACACCAGGTAATTAAGCTGTAACTAATTAAGTGTGGGTGCTATTGCAGACAAGAAGAGCCAGTCAGGTGGGGTTGAATGCTACTGAATCTATGATTACCAGAATATCCCCTAATTTCAGTATAAATTATCATTATAATGAAAGTATATCTAAAAGCTTAACAAACAGAATTCTCATTTTCAATGCACTGAGAGCAACAGTATCAACAGTATCAAGCTACCCTGGAAGGGAAAGAGAATTAAAATTTGCTATCTGAACCACTCACACACATAGATCAGCAAGATGCAACGCACGAGCTCACAGCTGTGGTGCAAACAGTGATGAGCTTCCAAAATAAATGGATTTACATCTAGTCAATCCCTCCTTCCCCATTTCACCGCCAGCAACAGTAAAATGCCCGGTGCCAGTTACTGTTCCCTGATTAAACAGCATTCAGCATCACCCATCTTTCTCCCGAAACCAATGGTTACTTTGGCTGATACAGCTCGGCCAATTCTCCCCCATTCTGGCATTAAGCACCAACCCTTTCCAGTGGACTGAAAGTCCTTTTCAGCTTCTTTGTATTTAAAGTGCTCTAAATAGCTTTAAAGAATCTTTAAAAAAAAAAAAAAGGGGGNCTGTGTTAAAGCCTTAGGTATTTTCAAGAAAGTGGTTTTGTTAGCACCGCGTGTGCTGGGAACACCTGTGAATGTGGGGTTTAATTGGGCTGCAGCTGGTGTCGATTGTGTGAGCTGTAACTGGCAGCCTCTGCCTGGCTGTACATTGTGTTTCATTTTCCTTTTTCCTTCCTTTTTAACTTGCTCCTCCACCCCGCTAGTTCAAGTTGTAAGGGATTGTGCGTGTAAGAGGGATTAGGAGCCTGGAAACAGAATAGTACCCTGGGGGCTGTGAATAGCACAAATTGGGGCGCTTCCTGGATGAAAACTACCTGCGAGGCTGAGCGCCCATGCGGTGCCCGCCTGCCAGGCAGCCTCAAAGGGAGGCTGGGGAGAGGTTTGGGAAGTTTGCTTTCCCGCTCAGTTCGGGAGAGATAAAAGCTTCATACATGGTGTTCTTGAAAAGACATGAACAACTCCTGGGTCAGGACATCTGTTTCTCACTCGGACAAATTCCTACCCGTGTCAGGCACTTCCTACCCCCGCGTCAGGAGCTGCTCTGTGAAAGCAACAAACGTATCCCCACAGAACCAGGGAAGCTGGAAAATTTTCAGGACCCAAGGCCGTCACCTAATTGAGGAAAGAGGTGGGCACGGATGCCTTTCCACAGAAATAAATTGGCAGAAGATGCTCTGCAGGCAGAGAGTAGCTGGGAAAGGTTGCTGAGTGTATTCTAACCTCGACATAAATAATTCAATGCAGCTCCCCCAGCGCAAACCTTCCAGCGAGGGATTTGCGAGGCGGCTCAGTGCAGTGCTGGGCAGAGCAGTAAATACCTCGAGGTTTGTGCCACCCCCAGCAGGTCACTCCTGCTCGGCCCCTCTTGCCCCCTTTCCCTTTGTGCAGGAACCACCCGCTGCTGGCTGCGGCTCCCGCCCGCCTCTTGCGCTGGCTCCGGCCTAAACTGGTCCTTTCATGAGCTGAGTCAATGCACCAGACCGTCAGAAAACTAAACCAGAAAATAAAAAAATATAATAACAACAAAAAAGCCTTAGCTTGCCGCTGGGGTATTGAGATGGGCTCACGGGGCGATTCCACAAGCACCAAGCCGGCTCGGGAAGGGTGGGGAGCACAGCAAGCCTCTTCCTCCAGGAGTGGAGAGTGCGGGGGAAGACCTGCCCTAGAGAATGCCTTTGTACAATATCCTCCATTGAAAGATAAAAATGCTGTTTGAAGATGTCACAAGTACCATTTTTTTCTCTAAAATGGACTCAACCGAGAGAGTCTTAACTGCTGAGAGGTGGAGGTTTTGATGTATGTATTTCAAAAAGGGTAGTGCTTCTCTTGTGTTTCAACTTTCCCATTTCGTGTAGAAACCAACGAGACAAGATAACATGCCTTTTTTCTCTTCTCTGCACAGAAGTTTTTACAGATCACTACAAATCTTGTTCTGCACAGAAGAAAAGTTTCCAATACTATGGAATAATTGATCACCCTGTGATAAATTCTGATTTAATCTTTGAAAGACAAAGAACTGCCCCTGTGCATCTCTTCATTCCGCTCAATTCTATGATTTGTAGATTTAAATGGGATGGATTACTGAATCATAGAATGTTTTAGGGTAGCAGGGGATCTTAAAGATCATCTAGTTGCAATTCCTCTTCCATGGGCAGGAACACCTTCCACTATCCCAGGTTGCTCAGAGCCCCGTCCAACCTGGCCTTGGACACTTCCAGGGTTGGGGCAGCCACAGCCTCTCTGGGCAAAATTACACAATTATACATTTGGGCATTTTGCAAATGGAAAATAATCTAACCAGAAAATGATAAAGTATATAAACATAATACTTTTCATTCAGCATCCATTCGCTCCTCAGATTCATACGCTCAACCTTCCATGAATTTACTTAAGTGTATCGTTGTTCCATAACATTTTCCCAACTGAAGTGTGCAAGGCCCTCACAGGCCACACAGGTGCCTCAGTGAGACAGAGATTTATTTGATCTTTAAGCTGTTTTAAAATGTTATTAGTTCACTTCAAGTTAAAGCACTTACATCTACATGGTTCTGTATTTATAAACATTGCCTTGGAACAGAGGAGTTCGTATTGCGAACCACCCTCTGCAGTGACAGGCTATAATTAGGTATCATTTTAAATAAAAATATAGACTTCTTTCTGCCTTGTTTATTGAAGAGATTCAATAGGAGCGGACACTGAATATTCATCTTTGCAATTCTTAAATGAAAAGATCATGTTTTGGGGGTTTTTTAGCAACCTGGTCTAGTGGAAGATGCCCTTGCCCATGACAGGGGAGTTGGAACTAGATGGTTTTTAAGGTCCCTTCCAAACCAAACCATTCTGTGATTGTATGATTATGTGTATCGCATGTCTCTGAGCAAACAATCTCTGCTATTCCTGATTTATTTTATGAGAAACTGTTAAGGTCATGTAATTGAACAAAGCCAGCTCCTTTAATGATGTCTGTAAGTGGCCTTAGTTTGGAACAGTCTGCCCCAAATCTTCACTATGTAATGTACCATTTACTTACTTGTGGAATTTCATGGTTTGATGTGCATGTGATTGTGCATGTGGATGTCCACAGCTTACCTGAGGTGCTGAACAGGGACACAAAGCCATTGTGACAATAAGTATGTCTGACGTGATCAGGATAGTGGTTCCCACTCAGCCCTTTCCAGGGCAGCCACAGCAAGGACCAAGTTATGCTCCCTCTTCCTCTCAGCCAGGAGGGTCAGGCTTCAGACTCATGGTCTACCTGCTGCAGTCACCTGGTGCCCCAGAGCCTGGGGCTGAGCCAGACAACTGACAGGTTGCTCTTGTGGGACAATTGTGGCAACACTTAATGGGACAGAGTGACAGCAAAACGCTGCATTTAATTGCTCTTACAGTACCAAAACCTGAGTGAGCACAGGTTGTGCCTGGGCAGCAGACAGTACCACATGTATCAGTAGCTCTTATTATTCTGTAAGGCTTAAACATGCCCAGAGAAGGGAAAGATGAGGTATGTAGCCAAAATTAAGCATATGTATCATAACTACAGCACATGATGACAGCTCAAGAGAATAAAGTAGAGCTTTCAGTGGTACATGCTCAGTGTCATCACACATACCTCTGCTCATCCCAACATGTTCTAACAGAGCAGAGCTTCGACTCCATCTGCAAGCTTTTTTTTTTTCTTCCTTTTCACTCTCTTAAAAAATATTACTAGATGTGGTATCCTTCCAAGCAATGTATAAAACATGTAAATTCCAATTTAACTTTTGTAACTACAAGCCCAAAATGCAGCTATTTTCCAAGACGCTCTCTGTCGATACGGCTCCCATCACTTTGGCAGAGACGTGGCATAGCTACACCTTTCACAAAGGAATTCCGTAACAAAACGAGTTTTTACATGCTGGGACTAAATATTTTTAAACAGCAGTCTCTGCCAACTTCAAGTTTCAGCTATATTTGTGCAACAAAGAAAAAAGAAACAAAAAAAAATCACGTTTCTATACAAGATTAAGCTGCATTTCTGGTTAACCTCAGAATTATTTCATTTTTATATAAACATTTAATGAGAAAGTTTAACTTCTTCCCTTCAAAAAGGAAAAGGAAGCCAAGCCACTAGAAAAACAGTGTCTTTCTATACATGTGTGTGTGCGCATGCACTCATTTTAATTAAAAGTAATTAAGAGAATACTGTGTTCTCACTCAGAGTCTACTGGTGCTACAGAGGACCTGTACACAGAGCCAATGGTATTTTTGCTGAATGCCTCCAGCAAGACAGATTGAATTATGCAACTAAAAATTTAAAACTAGAAGACTTGGAGAACATCATTAGCAGTACTTGTCATGAGTTTCTCTCTAGAAAAAAAAAAAAACAAACCAGAAACCTACAAAACAGATTTGGCAGTTTCTACCTTATGAAACCTATCAGGGTGTAGGTGTTAAGCGGTTGTTGCATTTGCCTGCTTGCTTTTCAGATTTCGAGGCAGTTATGAGGCTGGGTAACACATTCAGCATATTCAGTATTCTTGCACAGGAAAATAATTCATGCATTCCCCCTCTCAATTTTAACCTGGCAGAGCAGCAGATGCCACAGACTCCCATCAAAACAAAGCGAATAAAAGTGATTCTGCAAAAGGAATTGGGAGAAGTTCCCTACCTTCCCTAAAAATATTTTTTTTGGTCAGTAGAGCACAGTCAGTCTAGAACTGTCATCTCCTTTCAGCTCCAGCAGCATTTCTATTACATTATATCACTATTTAAAGGTAGTTAGAGTCCTAAGCTTTTGAATCCACACATCAAAAAAAGGAAAGCAAAAATAATCGTTTTTTCATGGGTTTATTCAAACTCATCCTGTCTTTGGAGCTATGTTAAATATTGTCCTGATTTGGACTTTGCATTGCAGGTTAATAGCAACTGTACTTGTAGTAATCTATGGATGAGCTATCATATCACAATACAGTAAAAGCAAACTCAGTTAAAAATAATGGCAAGTCTTCTGGAAACTTAGTGTTTCTATCATGTTGGATAGAAAAGACACAAATCCTACAATAATAAGAGAGAGATGTACTTTCTGGGTCTCTGTTCGGCTACTTCCACATGCAAACACATCCTGAGCTGAGATAGGAGGGGACATTTGAGGAGAAAAGAAATAAGGCCCTTAGATTGAAAGATGAATAATGTCCTTAATGGAAGCCCCCTTCCTTTTATTTATTGAGTTCTCAGTTCCTGCAAGGTCTGAGATGTCTCCTGTGGAGTATCTATTTGCTCGGCAGAATGCTTGAGGAATTTCAGGCTGTTTCTAAGTTTACCTCTTGGAGCTTCCCATGATACCCAGCTGCTCATGTTTCCCAGGAAAATCAAGGAGGAGGGCTACCGCATGCCTGTATTCCAGGGAGGCAGAGTATGGCTGGGAGGACAAATCTGATTTACACAAGAAAAGAAATTACACAAAAAAAGGGAAACCATGAATGATGTAAATACATGGAACAAGAAAAGTGGGGTACCAACAATTACCTTGAGTTAAGGATTTATGTAAGGGGTATATTTTAATGACACAAAGTCAGTAAAAGTATTTCTTCTTTTTCCCATTTGTAAACTCCCTCTCAATTTGTTTTTGCAACGTTTACAATGTTTTTGCAAACATGCAGAATCACAGAAGAGTCTCTCTTCCCCTCCCTCCACCTTGCATTCAGCTTTGTTTTTTTAAGGTTAACAGCATTTGAATTTCTATAAGGGAACTACGGGACACAGCTGAAAAAAAAAAACCTCAAAAGCCATTAAGAAACATTAGTGCAGGACCATCCTGAAGTGATCCCCAGGTTTGGGGGACACTTACAAACTGAAGTAATTGTCAGGTTTTTTGCCTCCTGCTACGGGGCTGATTTACCTACCAGAGCCTAAACTAACTCAGGGAAAAAATTCTGCTCCCTGTCCGGTTTTCACCACTAATGAAAGGAATTGTATCCAAAGGAATTGCCCAAGCATCTACAAAGAGAAAGGAGGAAAGAAAGATTAAGGGAACAAGTACTACAGAGAGCAACAGGAAAGAGAGACAGGAGCCATCAGCTAAGAGGGCTTTTGTCAGAAGGGAAGGACAAAACAAGAAAATGAGAAAAAAACCAACACAGTACCATGAGTTATACAGATCCTAAACATCCCTCAGTTCAGATTTGCTTAGGAATTGCCCATGTGCATGAGAAAGTGTGAACTTTCCACCTCCCTGGGTATTGCATTTAGTTATTTTATGTTAAATGCACAAGACAGGAGGACTCAGAAATTACTAACCTCTCTCAAAAACAATAAAAGATGATCAAAAGAATGAAGGCAGCATGTACAGGATGTTACCACAGAAACACATTTTCCCATACTGAACCAAAACCCAAATGCTTGTTCTCTCAGCTTTGTAATTATTCAGCACTACAAAGATCAGGTGACATTCTCAACATTTCCTACTTGTTATCAAGTGTAATACTTCTCATGGTTTCTGGAAGACTCTGTGATATCAATCACTTGTTTTCTGTGGTGAGAGCAAGTTTGAAATGCATGAAATGCCACAGGGAAGCTGTGTTTCATTCCTTCCTTTCATTTATGTGACACCACACAACTGGTACTTAACTCAGCAGCCCGAAATTGTGAAGGTGCTTGTTTTAGCCCAAAGGGCACATTTGTGATTGAGAAAGCCTGTCCTGTGCTGTAATGTGCATTTCCCACTTATCAAGTTACTGACAAATTCAGCTCAAAACTCAGAGTTGGAATGGGCACAGCATCACAGCGACACTCTGGCACTGAAGACTCTCTCCCTCCACATAATCACATCAAGAACAGCAGTAGTTGTAGCACCACAGAGCTTGAAACAACGTGGGGCTCTCTCTGTCATTAAGTGCTATTTTGCTGAATTAAAGACCACAAGTAAGTCATACTGTATCCATAAGCACACGCATGCCACAGGCCTCTCCCTTTCCGATAATTCCCTTAGCTGTGGATCATTCAAAATACCAAGGAAGACATATTTCGACTTTCATACTTTTGGGGTTTGTTGTTTTTTTGTTTTTTGTAAGAGGAGGACCTTCCACCCCTCAGCGGACACAGTACTCAAACCACACGGCCAAATATTATATGATGTCCTTTCCAGAGTTAATTTTTAATTTCCTGACTCCGCTGCATGAGAAATGTTCAAATTGTCTTGGCAGTCACTTACTAGCATGTGCAGACCTAATTGCAGACGTGAATGCAGAGTCAGCCCAAATGCAAACCTCCAAACTAACTGGTGAATTTCTGCAGAATTAGTTACTTGGTTGAATTAAGTTCCAGAGAGACCCACAGCCCAAGAAAGGACTGCAAATGTAACACCAAGGGTGTGAACCTTGCGTGCCCCAGCTTGCTGTGCAGTCAGGGGAGGCAGGTGTTTCCAACGTGTCACTCAAAACCCCAATGATTTCCCATTTTCATTCTTTAATGCTACAATTCATAACCCACAGATGTTGTGCATGGCTATAAATCTTGGCACCCTCTCCACTGCGAAAGAATTTTTCCTGGTATCCAATTTTCTTTGTTTTACCTTAAGTCACCCTAATCATGCTGACATCTACTATCGATGATTATATTAGCCCTAAAAGATCCCTAAACAAATGAAAAGGACTGACTTCCACTCCTAAAGTTCTGCTTCCAATTTTCTAAAGGAAATTAAATAATGTATAAATCAAATGCTGGGCGCAGACCCAGGCAGCTGAACATCGCTTTGTCCTTTCAAAGTGAAGACAAAGTGTCTGCTACAGAAGGGACAAGCCAAGAGAAATAAAGCTTAACCTCAGCTCCATGTGAAAGTGATTTGGGATAATCGGGGGAATCTGCAAAGAGGTTAAAACGGGGACCACATACTAACAGGAGAACTTTACATGATGATCAAATATATATCAAGAGCTGACCTTCACCTGGAGGAGCTGCACAGCCCTGGCAGTTTGTTACACCAGAGTGGAGTGCGAAGGGTGGGAGAAAGAAGGGATGAGCAGGAAGTCAAAAATCTATTTATAGTTGGCATTTGTCATGTCTTGGTAATCTTATCAGAGTAGGCTTTTTTTCAGTTTGCAAGATTTATTACTAGGTATTGCCTGACAACCTTAGAGCAAGTCAGCTACGCAGTAAGTGTACAGGCTACTTCCCAGTTCTCCTTTAGCTAGTACACACTACTTAGATTATTAAATCAGCCACCAAGGGATTTCTTAATTTATGTGCTACTGATGGACTGCTGATCCTTCTCTTTAACAGAGTACATATATCTAAGAGGAGGGGGGAAAAAATCAGTAAAAATGTGCTAGATGTCTTCCTGGTATTATTCTCTGAGCAAGCGACTGCTTTAATTGCCACAAGGCATTTCTTAAAACTATTGGGAACAGATGTATTTTGCAATATGATTTCTCGATTAAAAGAAGCTCCTGATCAAGTTTACATTGCTTCAACAATAGTTTACGCCGACATTTTTGCACACAGAAGGGTGGGTTTGAAATCCCTGATCAGCACTAGACTTTATAATCAGGGCCAACATAACCCAAACTTTGATGGAAAAAAAAAAGATGTGACGTGCTACAACTATGCACACTCTTGGCTACTTTCAAAATCTTCCACTCCTCACCTTTTACAAGGTACAGGGTATTTCATACGCAATGTAAATGCATCTTACATGGTGGAAGAGTTTCATCTTTAAACTTTCTTGAGAAACCTACAAAATTCTTTTCAGCACTGTCACTTTGCAGTTGTTTGGTCTGTCACAACATGAACTGAGTAGGTGGCAAAGCAGGGATAGCCATATAACACTTAGGATGTACATGGGAATTCAACACACATCACGCAGAACTCTTGCAAACATCTCAAGAAATACTGCAGTGTTAAAAAAAAAAGTAAATCTCCAAAGAAAACTACTGTCAATTTATTTCCCTTTAAAAAAGTAGAGTCTGTATATAGACTTTTTTGGTTTTGGAGAGTTCTTTTAAAGTACACAATGAATACTACCTCCATTTAAACTCAGGACACAAATCATCTGAACATCAAGCACACTTGATTCAGAAGAACCAACAGGTTTACTGGGTTCACAGACTTGTAATTTACCAATGAGTATCTGTGTTTCATGAGAGCTATAAAATATTAGAACACAGAAGAAGGAACAGGAATGTTATTTCAGTAAAAGAGGCAATTCAACCAACTGTTGTGAGCTGGGAGGCTCTCCCATCCATCTCCCTGCTACCTCTCTCCTGACAGACCCCCTGCAAATGAAGAAGTAGTTTAAAAAAGCAAACCAAGCCATGGAACTGGGGGGCCTTCATGGCACCACAGGGCTTTACACAGACTCTGGTAGAATAAACTCCTCTGTAAGACCTCCAAGTTTCACATCACTTTGTCTCTGCAGGTTCCCAAATATCAATAGCAAGAAGAAAAAACCAAACCATAAAGATGGATGGGAAGAAGTAGGAAGTTTTCACAGAGTGTGGTTGCTTGCGATCCTTGAAATTTAAACAAAACCAGACGCACAGTATGTTGCTCACACATGAAAAGAGGAGAGCCACAAAGGGAAGGAGAGACTTCTCTCTTTTTCCTCTCTCCCTGTTTCAAGAAAGCATCCCTGAAAGCACACAGGCATCTGTTTTGGGTTCCTCTGACGTCAGTAAAGATGACTGAAGTAAAGCACATGCTTCAATACATTCTCAAGCGCTTATCTGCTTTTAATAACTGGAAGCTATAAATCAATGAGCAGAACAAGTTCAATGGACAAATGAGACCTTTTTTCAACTTTAAGGTGCTGTCACTTACTGGTTCTGCAAAATTCTGAACTCAGTAATACTCATTATCTAGAACTAGAGACAGTTTCTAATGCAGGATTCAATCAAATTACAAATGCCAAAATCAATGCACTGGTAACAGAAAGAAGTTGTGATTAATTTCAGTGTGTCACATTCCTTTGGTGCTTTATATAATAAACATTACATCGTTAAACTAGCTACACCTAGGGGTTTATGGTCAAAGCACTTATCAGAAGTACTGGCATCCTGAGTTTCCAAACTCTCATGTGGAATGTATTTAACACAAAAATCTTCTAAAAACTACCATCCTCCATTTTCACAGTCAGTTTAATCTTCTGTTCCCAAGGTGCAAACTGGCTGCATTTCACATCGAAACTTGTTAAATACCCAAAGCAGAAAGCCAGGGACTTGCACTGATAGCTGAAATACAAGCAGAGGCAATAGGACAGTTTTTCACAAAGTATTTCTACCTATTTTTAGATATTGATGTCTCCAGTAAAATAGGAAGAAATGTGAAGGTCTGGTACTATTCACCCCTGCCAGGTCATTTTGCTGTAGTCAGCAGCTCAGGCAGTGTGTGACTGGTGCTCTCAGAGAGGCTGGGAGAGGGATAAGAAATATGGGAGAGAAGTAAGAAACATGGGCTCTTCTGCCAGAGTGGGCAGGTGGGGTTAGGCAGAAGTCACTCCAAATAGGAGTCAGTCATCTGACTATGCCTTAGAGGGACTGAATGTAGAATGACAGGTCTTGGCTCTATCACAGATCTCATTTTTCACCACCTTTGCTGACACTTGGGATGACCTGCCTTCCTAAGATCAGTGCTCATTCATGTCTAAACCACATGGACCATGATTAGTGGAGGGTGACAGCAGCCACTGGGGTGCCTGGCATGGCAGGGATGGGTTCCAGGACCTGCCATGGGAGTTGCTGCAGTGTGATCTAATTCCTCAGCAACAGGTAGGATCAGGCCCCAAATTAGCGATCACCGGCTTTCATTAGGTTTATTCATCTTCAGCCCAATTTACCTGCTGGCATAACTCTCCTGCAGATTGTGCCAGCAAAGACTTTGGCCTAATAATTAGAGATTAATTTCTGTAATATCACCTTTGTGTGGCTTTGGGAAGACTGTATATTCCACTGTTTGTGGAAGCAAATCCCAAATATGAAGGAAAACTTTGACTACACAACTACTCTTAAAAAAAATCCCAACAAACAAAAAGAGAGCCTAGACCATGGGCAAAAAATCCAGATGGAAATATGTCTAACGAATAAGGAAAGTTAACATTGTATATTACTGTGTGAGTTATTAGCCCTTAAATATTCTCCATGGTTGAAAGTGTATTAATGAGCTGGAAAACAAAGCGATTTAATCAGAAGAGATCAGCAGTAATTTATCCTGCAAAAGATTTACATGCAGCAACCATGTGTATTTGTTTATGATCTCCACATCTGGTAATGAATTTTCAAGTTGATGGAATGCTGCGGTAGAATAATGCACTCTGTTCCTCACACGGACTAATTAATGCTCTATTTAATCTGGAAAAAGGCACTTTAAAAATAAACACTAATTTCCAGCAGACCATAAAGAATAGGTAAGGACTGAATCACATTGCATAGGCCTAAAAACTGGTGTAGCAACCTCTCAAGCATAAAGAAAGGTGAGTTTTAACTCCCAGAGTGCCACATGAAGAGTGCATGCACACATATACCCCTCTGACACTGCAAACAGCCCATTAACAGGCCTTTGATACCCACAGAGATGATCAAAGCTGGAGTGATAACCTGTAGGAATGACAAAAACCAGTGAGAGATGGCAGAGCTAAAATATTCCCCATCACTCACACACTGAGTGTTAAACTATGCTTTGTGTTCACAAGGTACCTACAGTAACACTGCTGGCCATCATCCTCCACCTCATTCTGACAATTGATAAAATAAGCAATCAATCATGATTTCCACAGTGACAGGAAAAGCCCAGTGCAAAGATGGTTAGCTATTGGATCCCCACTGAAAAAAAGGCCTGGGAGATGGTGTTCAGCCCATCCTCTGCCCACAGGGTTGGCTGCTGGAGGGAGTGCAGGGAGGGGGCTCTCTGTCCTCAGCTTCCACTAGAGTAATTTCATTGCTTTTAAGTACTTCACCAAGACCTTGTCTCCACAGGATGTTATGCTGGAATAGCTACTGCATTTACATTCACACCCTATCTCATTCCAGGATAACTTCCTCACATTGACGTGCCCTCAGAAGTACAAGAGCACTCTGTGGCTGCATTTAGCCCTAGGCTGGAGTCTCACGAGGTAACAGAGAATAGAGATTCAGCTTTATCTTATAAACCGTGCTAATACTGTATCTCACCACCCCTTGGACTGACACCAACTTCTTCTCTCTAATCTCTCAATCATTTCCCACAAAAAAAGCTTGTACTTTCTTCAGGCCAGGAAAGAAGAGGAGGATGTTAGGAAAATCAGAAGGCTTGCAGGGCATTGAAAGCCTGTGTGAGCTGCATTCAAGAGCACATTTCCCAGCCTAAGATACTGGAGCTATGAAATGGCCCCTTCCAGTGACAGAAAAATTGCCGTTGCGACTAAAAGAAACACTGCAGAGCCTTGGGATGGATTCCCCAGCTGGAATTAAAGCTAAATCAGGTACAATAGATAAACAGAGAGCAAGCAAATGAGTAGAGATCGAAACTTTTAATGTATATTGAAGTGAAAAGGTCAAAACAAGGTTTCTCTTGCCAAGTACAACTCCCACCTCCCACTCACGCATCCCGTGTACAGAGTTTGTAACTGAGGAGTTCTTGTGTGCTCTTTAGCTGCAGCAGAAAACTCAGACCCCCTTCCACACCCTGCCACAAACATCTGCAATGTCTTGCTTCTCTATCTCTGATTTCCCAAGGCAAGCAACAAGGAACAAGAGGGAACCACATGTCTGACAGGGATATTCTGACAGGTATACCCTGTGAGGCACAGCTAGGTAAGGTCAAGAACGATAGGAATGGCGAGTTGTGAAAATGGAACCAGCAATTCCCTGAAACCCCTTTGGTTTCACGAGAAGAGCATACAGGCTGAAGGCTGCAGAGATGTGTCAGGCTCTGCTGCAGGACTAAGTGTAGGGGAGCAAACAGAACACGATTTCTGGAGGCAACCAGTCTGCTCTACATTTCCATCAATGCTTTCCTGATAAATATTTCAGTGCCTGTACCTCAATGGCTTCCTAGGTCTGCAGAAAATAATTATTTTTTTTCTTCCAGGACAAAACCATGCAGGGTTGTAGTTTTAATGCCGCAGAATCCCCACGTACCCACTTCCTCCCTTTCCTCAATTCTTCTCTGTCTGATTTACTGTTTACTTACAGACCATATGGGAAGCATGTCGGGAAAGCACGCATCCGGGTTCACATTCAGAATAAATACTCTTTATGACTATTCCCATGACCTGCAGCAACAGACTAGATTAGTCACCCACAACTATGTATAATCATACAATCATTTAAATACATTTTCAAAACAGAGTACGTTTCGAGATACAGATCAACTAAATGTTCCTCTACAGGCTTTCTAAAACCTATTTCCTACAGCTTTACTGCTTCCACCTGAGATACAGAGAAAGCTTTATCTTTCACCTGTGGAGTCAATACAAAAAGAACATGAACACCTGGGTCCATGTGAAAGTGCATCCTGCAGACTCTTAGTCTGGGCTGCTCAGTTTTCTTAGCAAAAGAATGATGAAGTGAAGCAGGAAAGGAGCCAAAAATAGATGTTGATGCTGAAGTAAAAGTGTATCTATCAACATCTGCAAAAAACTTTAAAAACCTTTTTAATTCTCTGCCTGTTTCAGAAAAACCAAACTCCCTCTAATTTTAGGTTCAGCAGAAAGCAGAATTGCAAAAGCATTCTGCTGAACAGAGAATAGAATATTTCTCAAGCCTAATATATTATTTATCCAAAGCCAAATAAACAAAATGTCAATTCAACCTCACACATTCCCCATAGCAACAAAACTGAAAGGAAATCTTGAAAAAGTTATTTTGAATTGGAATACTTTTCAAGGTGAAACATTCTGATTTCCATTTCTAATGTAAAAAATTAAGTCAATGATACAAAACTAAAGAAATTAGTCAATTTAGTGTTTCTAAGTAATTTTTTACCAGAAGGCAGTCTGAAGCAAAATTTATAAAAATAAAGCTAATATCTGCATTTGTTCCTATGTAAGCAATGAGACAGCTATGTCCTATACCATGTCATCTTATTCAGGATTTTAATTTTTTTTTTTTAAGTTTGCCATCAATCTTTGGGCTGAAGAAAAATCTGTTACGTCCTTTTTGCTTTGGGAAACAGTTCTGATGGTCTTTTGAGTGTTGTTGCACATGCAGCTGCCAGGACTGAAGAATGCTTGCAGCTCTTCCCCATCTCCTCTCCCTACACTGTCCTCCCTGAGGAAGCTGGCAAGCTCATCTACTGCAGGATACTTGGAGATCATCTTGTCAGCCAAACTGACTGATTATATCATGTCCCAGCACTTAATCAGGGCACATGGAAGCCTTCCTTTTGTCAAATACATAGAGAAATATTTAAAAAAAAATAGAAATTTTGCAAGGTCACTTGGCTTATCTATGAAATGGATGGAATGCTGGAATACTGTTGTAACCCTCTAAAAAAGAGGGTTTTGTTTTCCTTCTTTATAAGAAATGAAGTTTTTGAGATCTTTCCATCTCAGTGCAGGTCAGCAAAACACTGGAGCAAAGGCTCAGCTGCAAGAACCTGAGTCTCCTCCTTGTCAGCAGAAAGGATCCTGGAGGAGGAGGGACTTGGCCTCCTGTTGGAAGTGAAGCACATGGTGAACAGCTTTCCTGAGCTGAGCACACTCGCTGTCAAGTGCACGCAAACCCGTGGTATCGACCTCGCTGCACGAAGTCAGGCTGTTCCTGGAACAACCAGTGATCAATCTCTGCCGGCCTGCTGCCTCCTCTGCCAGCTCCATTTCAACTTGGAAAATGGGGGTTGTGGAAAATTATTTGTTGTTCCGCTTGTTTGGGGGGCAGGAGGCTGGGGCAGGAAGAGTCGTTACGTGGAGAAAAGCAAAAGAACAAGCTTTCATGTGTGATTATTTATATTAATATGTATCATTTTACATACAGAGTACATCTACATATGGAACCTATTATTATTGAGGAAATGTTTTTTTAATGAGGAAGACTGAACAATACTTAAGAGAGAAAATGTTCAGACCAATGTTAATTTGCAGCAGAAGTAACAAAATATTTTAATAAAAACCAGTAACAAGACTGGCCTTCCTATCCAGGATCAGCCTGGTTCTATGCTTACACCTTGAGAATAGAACTTGACTTCCATGGCTTTTCCAACCTTTGCAAACCTCCTAAACAGCATTTAAACTCTGACTCTATCAAGGACTTATGACCAGGACTAGTGCTTCAGCTCTACAGAGTGATAGTTCATTACATGTATTTCTGTTTTCCAGATACATGGAAGCATTTTTCCTCCCTCCACTTTTTCTTTTTACCAAGCCCGTGCCTACCTTCCCTTTCGAGCCCCCAAATTAATAAAAAAAAAAATTAAAGAAGAGGGGATTTAGGTAATACAATCACTTCTGTATAAATGTAGCTAATTATATTCTCAGTTGCTGAGTACTGTTTCCTCTCCCTGCATGCTGGGGTTAATTAAGCTTTCCTTAAATGCTGCATATGAATTAAGAGGAAACAAACAAGAAAAAAACCCTCACTATTTTCAATGGAAAAAAATCTGGTGCTAGAAAGTCATAGCAGGCTAAACATTAGTGCAATAAAACTGCTGGATTTTAAAAGGTAAAAATAAAGTGACTAAAAGCTCTCTGTTTTAAAAATGAGAGATTTTCAAGACTCTTCCTGGAGGAAAAAGAGACTTTCTTTTGGGAATCATCCTAAACTCAAGGATGAATTATTAGTATCATGTGTAAACCTCAAAATAGACTCTCTCTGTTATCACAATGCAAATATTAATGTGCATTTGCTATTCCTGCCAAATGTTATCGGTGTTGTTCCGACGCACAGGGAACAACCTGTTCCATGTGGATCCTGACCGGGCTAGGACTGGACTGGGTTTATAATTTTTAACATGAGTATCATTGTTTTGTTCACCTTGAGAAACCACTGCATGAGCAATGACACTGTGTGGGGCTCTGTGCTGGCTCTGCAGGAGAAGCCTGAGGAGCTCTGGGACTGCCACAGCAGCTCTTGTGATCCAGGGAGTTGTCACTGGCCAAGGCTCCCACCACTACAAAACTTACTCTCTTTATGGACTTTATTTAGTTCGTGAGGCACTTTTAAAATAGTTTGGCTGACTTCTGCTGCATGGTATGGTACAGAATCAGAATGGCAGTGAAACCAGTAGCAGCCATTCCAAAGTGGCCTTGATTCAATCCACTTGGTGACGCCCCTCAGGAGAGAGGTACCAAAACAAAGGTGTAGCCTGTGAAACACAGGAGTTTGTAACAAAGCCCCAGAGGTATTTTGAACGCAGATCCTGATTTTGAATCTGCACATGGCAAAATTACTCCCACTTAGAATATGGAAAGGAATAAGGAGAATTATAATTTGTTCTGTTACTTAGGTTGCACACAGACATCACCTAACACAACACCGAGGCTTATGTAACAACCAATTTCAAATTATAAATGTCACACAGCCATCATTTCAGGCTTTGAAATATAGTTTACTTGTTACCAAATATGATGTGTCAAGTGATCTAATCAAATTCACAAGAAAGAAGAAACTCATGAGACAATCCAATCTATCTCCCAGCAAGCCCAGGACTGTTTCCAATCAAATGTATTCTTGCAGAAGAGAGATTTATTACCACAGTTTCTTAATGCTATGTTTTATAATTTATCAGGTGTTCCTATCATGCTCCACATGATAGGGCACAAGAGGTTCACCTGAATTAATAGCACCTGTCTAACTCTGCCTATGCATCTTTGATGCTGCATCTCTGGGACCAGCTTCTACTTCTGAAAGAACTTTTTGGACAATAATCTCTTTAGCTGCTTCAAGAAGACATGGTAAGGGTAGCAAAGTTGATTGTAAAAGGCTGCTCTTTCACATGGCTATATTAGCACTGAGGCCATGGGCCTTGCTCCATTTCAAAATGCTGATTAAAAGGAGAGGGATTCCTCTGGCCACTGCTCCTCACAAAACACGATTAGTCCCATTTTTCATCAAAAATCTGTAAAAAGCAATACTGAAAGACCTGGAAATGTTTGCAATTGCTTAGCTGGGGACCAACAAAAACATGTCTTCTCTTTGAAGCCTTTAAAATGTAAAGGGTTCTCTTGGTTATGGAAAAATCATTTTACTAAAAAAAAAAAAAAAGAATTCTGGTTTAGGTTGGAAGGGATCTTCAAAGATCATCTTGTTCCAAACCCCCTGCCATGGGCAGGGACACCTTCCACCACACCAGGTTTCTCAGAGCCCCATCCAACCTGGCCTTGACATTTCCAGGGATGAAACATCCACAGCTTCTCTGGGCAACCTGTGCCAACATCTCACCACCCTCACAGGGAAGAGTTTCTTCCATATGTCTCATCTAAGACTTACAAGTTATTTATGAAATTCCCTGGACATGCAAAACTGAAGGAAGTTGACTACTATAATTCACATCAGATCAACTGGGACCCAGAAAATGAAAATATTTTTGGTTTGAAATGGCTACAAAATACAGCACATCTCCATGACAAATTTCTGAAAATAGTTAATAATAGAGAAATAAGTATCTTATAAATGCTCCTATATGGCTGCATAAATAAGAAATGAGACAAATATATCTATATTTACACATTTGTAAAGGCAGGGCAAAACAAGTACCACACAAACCCCAAATGAGCAGCAGGTCAAATGAATGCAATGGTAATATTACCCAAGTGATAATATGTATTACCAATTCATTTCTAAATACAGTCAGGTCTCCTATACCACCGTACCCTGGGTCTTGCCCCCTATCTGTGAAGCCCTCCATCCATGTAGAATGGCAGCTCATTAATATGCAAATTTGCCCCACACCCTCACACGTCCCCCCGGCACTCCAGTGCTGCTTTGGCACTGCCATGCTGTGTGTTGGTGTTTGTGTTTCCCAGCACCCACGGCCACCCCATGCCAGGAAAAATGCCTTTTCCACTCGCCCAGGAACAATGGTGCGTGGAGCCACCCATGCCACTCTACTGGTGCCTCTCTGGGTGGGTAGATGTGGTCTCTCCATACTTGGGGTAGACAAGCATGTCTTGGAGAGTCACTTGAGAAAGTCTCGGACACCACGTCTAACCTGAGAGTGTGTACATCTTTCATAACTGCTTGCAGCCACTACTTTCCAAGCAGGGCAGGCCAGGAGCCGCTTGGAGCAGACCTGCCACAGCCACTGCGCTCCCAGCAGAGTGGGATGGGGAGGGCTGCCGCGGCGTGGGTATGCCAGGGGGACCCACTGTAGCCTTCTCGCTTGGAGGGGAGGGGGTTGATTTGAATATTCAGGACTGCCTACTTTGAATATTCATGCATGTCAGGTCACACATGCACAGTTGCAAAAAGGGGCTTCCTTAATCGCTGAAAAATCAAGCTGCAATATGGGGGGCACGAAGTGGAAGAGGGTTGACTGTAGTCTCCAATAAAAATTGAAATCTTTTCCCATCACATGAGAGAGACATTTGACTGTATTCATACATCACCCTGAGCAAACTAGCTGAATTGCAAAGACAGAACACTATTCTAGGATAGAAGAAAGGAATGAAAAATCTTTCAGCTGAGGACTGACATTTACCAATATAAAATAACAATTTTTGCCTTTTTTTGTAGCAAGGGAAGCAATTACAGGATATAAAACCATTTTGATATCACTGCCCTACTTCCTGCACATGTTAGTAACCAAGTGCCTCTCCCTCCCTCCCTGCATGCTGTTCATTAACTCTCCACAATAAACATCATCCTTCCATGTCACACATTTGAGAGCACTCCCAAACTAGGAGGTTGGGCAACAGCACTGCTCTACGCAAAAACAGCCAAGTCCAGTCAGGAAACAGATTAATTTGAAAGCCTTAATTAATGACTGAACATTTATACAGCCACGATTTATGAGCTACAAGGAAGTAAGTCCAAAACATAACACTCCCTCCTGCATGCAAGCTTTCTCTTTCATGGTAAACAATTAGCCTGGGGTAAGATCCTGTCTCAATGCTGAAGTCCTTGGCATTCACACACACACAGAATATTCTGAGTTGGAAGGGACCCACAAGGATCATCGAGTCCAACTCAACACTGTCTCCCTGGCGGGAATCGAACCCGGGTCTCCACCTTCCATGCACTGATAGAAGACAAATTCATGTAATACTTCTTTATTTTTTTTCTCCTTTTTCCCTTGCTCTTCCATAAATACTGTTATTAACAACCATGGTTTAATGAAGACAAACTATGCTTCCGCAATTTAGTAGCAACGAATATTAGAAACAAGGAGCAAGTTTTCAGCTTTTGACATTCTCACTATATTTCATCTGACATCTCATTATGATGAGTTCTTGCTATTTGAATATTGTTTTAAAACAAGACTGCCAGTGTTTCTTTGGAACTCCTCAGGCCTTAAACATCAAGAAAAGTTTTGTTCTCTCTTGTTTACCCTGAATTACCGCACACGTTTTCTTGTCTGCAAATTCTGTTTCATGAACAAAGGAGCACGGTTTGGTTCTCTTTCCCCTTGGTTTGTAAAACATACAAAACACAAAAATGACCACAGAAATGGCAAGTTACCATGAAATGGTAACACAGCTGATTATGAGAGCCTGTGATGAGCCCTCCCTGGCAAGGGGGCTCCCCAAAACACTTCTCTCCATGTACACACCACAAATACTACTTGCAAAGGTAATCACAAATATAAGTGGCACTGGCTTTGAACACCCAAAGCCCCTGTCATTGCCTGTCATGGGAAAAATCCCCACCAACCTGCCCTCCTGGCTTTTTCCCTTTGGTCCCTCATCCTTGGCTGAATGACAAAACCCACACTGTGCAAGGTAAATCAGCTGCTGAAGAGATTGAGCAGAAAGAATTGACACGGACTCACACACACTTCCAAACCTACAGAGTCTGATCTATGAGCTGGGAACATTTTTTTTTAATAAGGCCTCTTCATTGGTTTATCATCAATGGGAGCTCATTTGGAGCAGTTCTGGAAAAAGACAAAGCACAATACGACAAAACAGAAGACAGCTTGCGGCTCTCCCCCTCCCCTCCAATGGTGTGTTTCATTCCGCAATGTTAAGTGTCATAGCAATTTTCCACTTTATCACAAATTCACTTTTGTTTGCTAGGAAATGAAGTAACAAACACCATAAAGCTGATCTCTGTAAGACACCCATTACTTGGGGAAAAAACCCAACCTCCCACCCCCACCTCCCTAAATAAAAAAATAAACCATCAAACAAAATCCAAAGCAGCTCGTTTAGACTGGACAAAACGCTCTTGGTTCTCCTCCCCTAACAATGGGTTTGTCAAGACTGATTAGCAATTGCAGTCATCTTGGGGTTTGCTCTGTTTTCTTCCACTGCAAGTGGTCAAGCCAGATCCGATGGCTCACTTCTATACACGCAATGCCATGGACAAATTATAGAAGACTAAGACCTGAAAGGCTTTTTTCTTGCCCAACTATCCTTGATGTTTTCATTACTCGACGACAGGAAACAAAAAGCCTGAGCTGAGAACTAGGTGATAGTTTGAAAAGGTTTAATTAAAAAGTAAAACAGACCATGGAATTGCTTCTAACATAGCTAATAATTTGCTGTAGAGTTATTATTTTACTATTTCCAACTGCCAATAACTTTTTAATCCTTTTGCCAAAGGCAATTCAAGGGCTTACATATTTCCATACATATTTATGGGTAACCATAAAAGATAAGTTGAAAATAACAACTTCCAATTTCTGATATACAAAAATCTGAGCTACAGCAGTGCTTTTGCCCACCAGCTTTCCAGAAGGGCTCTGGAAAAGAGATGTTACATGGCAAGAATGAAAATGGCCTTATTTGACAATGTAGGTTTGGCTGCAAATACTTGAAAGGTTCCCTGTTCCTACACTCAGCATCAGTGAGTATCTTAATTACTAACAACATCTCAAATGGTTTTAGAATTAACACTGAGCAGTGTAACCTCACCAAAAATCCCCCAACTCCAACAGTATTATTGCTAAAATTTGTGGATAAAAAAAGAAAGCAGAACAAAATCAGGTATTTCAACTACTCTATCCGCCCCCAAAAGCTTGCTTAGAAAAATAAAATCACACATAATCAAAACTTCTTCAAAAATATAGCAGAGTGCATTTCTAAACTCAAATAACTATGGCATGACAAGTGTGAAGCCTGTGGTTCATATGCATTTTTAGGGAAGGAAAATATTAAAGCACATCACAATTAAAATATTAAGGGGAAAAAACCCCAAACTCTCTCCAAATACTTCATCAGTAATGAACATCCCTCCCAAAATAAGCTCAAAATTTACTTTATACAAGTGAAATAGTATTTCTGTTCTAGGAAGAAGCAATGGAAGAAGAATAGTTGATCCACATTCTACACAATTGCAGTTTTACTAGTGCCAGCTTTTAAGTTTGAAATTAGGTACATTTATTGTTCAAAATATCCAGTCTGTTGTGACTCGATTTTATTAGATGTTATTTTATTATTTGGTTCCAAACTTCTGCAACAGAAACAATGACTTTGTTGATGACTGCCAAAGGCAACCATCCTATTTTCTAAGTACAGAAAGATACCTATGTATGTTCAAATATTTTAATTCATATGCCCCCTCCAATCTTTGCAGTTCAGTGAAGTGTAAACAGTTTGTGTTGTCATTAAAATACATGTTCTTCATTCACAGCAACAATAGTCAGATAGATTAGTAAGCTTTAGGCTGGGGCTCTATTATTCCTCTGCCATTCATTAACAATTCTTCCACCATGACAGTAATTTAACTGGCACAGTCCCAGAAATACAGCACAAGGCGTTCTTCTGAATAGTTTCATCTGGTACAAACATCCTATTTGAGTTAGCCTTCAGGTACTACTTCTGAATATTCCTAGTGCCAATTAAGTTCATAATCAGAACTATTTTAGGTATCACTGACCAAGTACTACCTGTGTTTTTGGAGGACTAATTCTGTTAAGGATGAGAAGGTAATTTTTCTGCAGAAGTCTTCTGGCCAAGATGATGCCTGAGATTATGCCTTAGTGTTACCTCCTTGAAATCACAAAACCATAGAATGGTTTGGTTTGGAAGCAACCTTAAAGATCATCCAGTTCCAACTCCTCTGCCACAGGCAGGGACACCTTCCCCTAGACCAGGGTGCTCAGAGTCCCATCCAAAATGGCCCTGAACACTTCCAGGGACCGGGCATCCACAACTTCTCTGGGCAACCTGTGCCAGCGCCTGACCACCCCCACAGCAAAGACTTTCTTCATAAAAACCTAATATAAACTCATTCTCGGGTTGAAGCCATTCTCCCTTGCCCTGTCACTGCAGGCCCTTGTAAATTCTCCCCCTCCTCCTTTCTTGTTGGCTGCCTTCAGGTACTGAGAGGCCACGATTAGGTCACCCTGAAGCCTTCTCTTTTCCAGGCTGAACAATCCCAATTCTCTTAGCTTTTCCTCATAGGAGAGGTGCTCCATCCCTCTAAACAACCTGGTAGCCCTCCTCTGGACTCAACATATCCAAGAGGAAAATGAATAAACATGTAAAGAAAGATAAACTGAACACCTGAGGTTTGACAGTAAGACGTGTATTATTAAAAGTAGTAACAGGCAATTAAGCAAGCGAACCACTTGATAATTTCAAGGGCATGAGAATAGCAATAGATATGTAAGAATATTTACTTCCCCTGCTCTCCCACTTATGAAGGGAGTGGATACAAATCAGTGATTTCATGGAAAATTAAACAAAAAGCTACAGACATATCTTTTGCTAACATAATAAGAGATATTCCATATTTACAGCAACTTGTATATGTTGAGCATCTAGCTCTGAAGTTGGAATATAAGACTGGAGGATCAGTAATCAGTTTTCCATGATGTACAATGACTTTTTGGTAACTTCCTCTAATTTTTATGCCTTGTCTTATACTTCAGGACTAGTTGAGACAAACACAAAGCAGCAAGTTAATTTCTAACCACATACCCTGTGACACATCATAACTTACCAGCATCAAGGGCCAGCACTACAGGTTTAAATCAGAAAAACAGGTCAGTGTGAGGAAAAAAGTGCTTATTACTGTTCCTTTGCCTTTTTTCAACATAAAAGCCAATTCTACTACTCTGAGCTGATATAAGCATTTGTATTACATAAATGAAAATAATTCAAAAGGCAGAAATAACTTTTTCAAATCCTTCCTGAGCATTGCAAATGCCATTTTTACTCTGAACTTTATATACCCCTTGTGACCATTGCTGTAGCAAGAAGGTGTGCTAAAAGGCATTGAAAACTAATCCCCACTGCCTGATTAAACAAAAACAAAACAAAATAACAAAAAAGAAAAAGAATTAATTAAATTAAAAGTTGCTAGAAATAACTCACAGGCAAAAAATAAAACGCAAACAATAGCAGTAGCCTAAAGAGACATATTTTTTCCTTCAGGAATGAATTCCCATCTGCTTCTAAAGAGCAACAAGTTTTTCCATTGCTGGGAATTACAGCCAAACCCTGGACAATAAAGCAGCAAAGCCAGAGGCAAGAGCACAGGGCAAGTGAGTGGCTGACAGAGTATCAGTCTACGTCCCTCTTTTATAACCCTGCGTTGTCTGTGCTGGCAACACACCCCTCTGCCACTCTCGGCAAAGGGTTGCTCCTGGATGCTCTGGCACGTGCAAGAAGATAGTGTGGAAAAGGGAAGGAAAGATCCACTTTAGTGC
Source organism: Pitta sordida (assembly GCA_013390025.1). Classification (NCBI taxonomy): domain Eukaryota; kingdom Metazoa; phylum Chordata; class Aves; order Passeriformes; family Pittidae; genus Pitta; species Pitta sordida. The sequence continues at coordinate 205,192 of WEKX01011158.1, forward strand.
AGTGGTAAGTGTCCCCACATGTCGTGTGGGAGACCCGGGTTCGATTCCCACCAGGGAGACAATGTTAAGAGTTGGACTCGATGATCCTTGTGGGTCCCTTCCAACTCAGAATATTCTGTGATTCTGTGAAAGGACATGAACGGAGAGAAACAGCTCAGGCGATGGTTTGGTGAAACTGCAGCTGCTTTGCAGGAGCTCACGTGAAGGGACATTGATCCTGACACAGGTGATGCTCCAGTGGATGTTTTCTCCAAAGAAAAAACCCGGCACAGGGAGGATAAAAGCAAACACAAGTGCTCACTTACGGAACGTGGGTGGATAGCACCCTTTAAAGGAGTTAATGAAGAAAAACATATTGATATCACCCATGAGTTTCTTGCACCTGAACTGTTTCAGGATTTAAAGAATCAAAATGTTCAGCTCTTTGGGCTCTAAGGGGAAAGAAAATCTCAGGTTTGGGAAGGAAACGAAATTTCATACCTCATCACTGTTCGGTGCTCATTCAAATTCTCTCTGGCTTTTTTTCCCCAAGTTCCTCCGAGGATCACGGTTCTCTGAGTTACTTAGGAAGCAGTTTACACTGTATCCTCCCGAGCTGTTAATGGGCCTGATCTTTTCCTAAACGCTAATGTTTCTTCAGCCAGATGCATTTAATCTCCTCTGCTTGATTAAACTATTAGCAAATCATTATCTCCCTGAAGGAGAAAATGTTCTTTCCCAGATGAGCCTGCCATGCATAAATTTCAGTGCAAATCCTCCCCTCTACACTAAACCTTGTATTTTGCATTAACGTGCTGATTGCCAACCATGCTTTATATCTTCACAGGGTGAGTGCACACAGTACTTTATCAGGTCTCAGCTGAGAAAAACATGATGAAAATCCATCCACTCTGGGCAACAAACCTCCCATCCCACTTCTGAAAAATGAATGATGGGAACCAGATCTTTCTAAAGTGACTGAAAAGGAGAGTTTGGAGAGGTGGTATAATGCCACAAAGTCTTGCTTTCTGCAATGCCACGACAACAAGTGATTACCCACATATCCAGGTGTTCGTGCTGCCCTCATTCCCAATCTGCCCAAGCACATTCTGCACGTATGAGGTTCTTGTGAGACCAGCAGCAAGCAAAATCCCATGGGAAGTCCTGTGTAGTTAGTTATTTCCTTTCCAGTGATTCATCTCGTTTATCCCAAACCCTGACATTCAGAAAACATTCCGAATGCCAGGTATTTCCTCACCTTCCATCCACCTGTGCCAAGCACATCCTTAGCACTGATAAATGGGTGTAGGAAGGTGGTGATCCTGTATTACCCATACTGGATGAAGGCTGAGTCTCTTTTCCTCACCCACCCACACAAAAATGTTCACTTTTCAATGAGTGATATAAATTAACAGATCCTCTGTAGCATTCCAAGACAAACATCAGAGGTTCATCCTAGGCCTTAATCTTGCTGCATTTCAATGTGGTGGCATTCCTCACCTTGCAAACCTGTGATTTCACTGGGATATCATATTTTCATGTGGATCTAAGATGTGCCTTCAGAAGGAAAGTTCAGTGGGTTCAGTGTTGGAGCTGGTTTTGTTCAATATCTTTATCGATGATCTGGACAAGGGGATAGACTCCAACATTAGCAAGTTTGTAGATGTAGCTTGGAATAAGTGTCAATCTGTTAGAGGGAAGAAGGGCTCTGCAGAGAGACCTTGACAGGCTGGAGAGATGGGTTGAATCCAAGAGTATGAGGTTCAATAAATCTAAGTGCCGGGTCTTACACTTTGGTTGCAATAACCCCATGCAGAGCTATAGGCTGGGGAGGGAGTGGCTGGAGAGAGGCCAGGCAGAGAGGGACTTGGGAGTGCTGGTTGAGAGGAGACTGAACATAAGCCAGCAATGTGCCCAGGCAGCCAAGAAGGCCAGTGGCATCCTGGCCTGTATCAGGAACAGCACTGCCAGTAGGATTAGGGAAGTGATTCTCCCCTGTACTTGGCATTGGTTAGGCCCCACCTTGAGTAATGTGTCCAGTTCTGGGTCCTCAGTTTAAGAAAGATGTTGAGTTGCTCAAATGTGTTCAGAAGGGCAACGAGGATGGTGAAGGGGCTGGAGTACAAGCCCTATGAGGAGCAACTGAGAGAGCTGGGGTTGTTTAGTCTGGAGAAGATGAGGCTGAGGGGAGACCTTATTGCTCTCTACAACTACCTTAAGGGAGGTTGTAGCCAGGCAGGGGTTGGACTCTTCTCTCAGGCTCCAGTGAGAGAACGAGAGGACACAGTCTTAGGCTGCATCAGGGGAGGTTTAGGCTGGATGTTAGGAAGAACTTTTCCACAGAGAGTGATTTCTCATGGGAATTGGCTGCCCAGGGTGGCGGAGTCACCGTCCCTGGGTGTGTTTAAGGAAAGGTTGGATGGCGTACTTAGTGACACGGTTTAGATGGTTTAGATGATGGGTTGGTGTTGGGTAGATTGATAAGTTAGGTAATAGGTTGGACTTGATGATCTCCACAGTCTTTTCCAACCTTGTTAATTCTGTGTGTAATTCTGTGTGTAAAGCTTTTTCCTTAAATCTGAAGATCTTTTCCTTCATGGAAAGTTAGATTTAAAGAAGAGACCACATCCTTATTTGTCAAGTATCCTTTTTTTTCTTCTATATCTAAGCCCTCCCTCCCTTTTACTGTAGATAGTCTTTACTGAAGAGACAAATTTTTCCCGATCTCTTAGAAGACATTTTATTCTCCTGTACACCTATGATGGAATGCATGCTCATTCCTTTTGTACTCAGTACCTTCCTCTGTAAGAAAGGCAGTAATCTGGAGACGGTTTGGTTGTTTGGGTGTTTTTTTCATTGAAGCTAATAGTTTAAATATGTCAGTATCTGGTAAACAAGAACATGCATGTTCCGGGATACATATTTTAAAAGTCAAAGGCTTTAGTTGATTTGAGTGAGTTTCCTGCTGCAAAGACCTTCTTGGCATCAAATCTGCTCTTGTTTGAGCCAGAGCAAACCTTCACCAGCTTGCTTTTCTCCCCCTTCATTCCCTGTGCTCCCATTGAAAGTTATTGCAAAGTGAGAAAGATATTTTTTACATTAACTGTTCTACTTCGACTAAGACCCAGTGAAAGATTTACAGGTTCCAAGATTCCCACTTTACTATTGTGTCCTGTAAGCATGGAAACTGATAATACTATAGAAACCATGCCAGCCTGGGCTTTCACCATGACCTGCTTTCCACCAATTTAAAAGCAGTCAGTCCCATTATCTTACTTTCATAAGCACACTCACCTGAAGAATATTGTCATTGTGTCCAGATTATTTAATTTTTTTATTACTTCTAACCAGCTTCATACTTAAAACAACACTTCATTTCAGTTTTTCCTTAAAACTTCCCTTTCTGCTACTGTCTTTTAGAGTTTAACAAAAGCATCATCTGACCAGCGTTCAGACAATAAAAGAATGTCCCTCACTCTACTCTCTACTGGGTTTGGTTTTTATCACCTACTTTCTGGAAAAAAATATTTCCACAGTGGGGAAACACTGGCTTCATCCCTTGCTCATCTAAGCCCAAATTAAAAAAGTGGAGCACCTGAGTTTGTCGAAAACCAGTCTTTCCTAAAGATGGGCTATATGGCTGTAGCAGCACCATGAAAACAAGCCAGAAAGAACTCACACTGCTTGTACTTGACACTGATTTTAAATACTTCCATGGTCAGGTCTTTAATTAATTGTACTTTAGTGATAAATCAAACAGATAAAACTTCTCAGTATGAAGTACAACAGTGAAAATGCTCTAGCAAAAAAGCTGTGATCAAATTGTGAACAACCTCAGAGTGAAGACATCTTAATTACACAAAATCATTAAAAAATTATCAGTTTTATAAAAGCTGGACCTCCTGCAATTTTGCCCAAAATAAGATGCAGAAACACTAGATTAAACCTTACTAAACATTATTTTAACAATTTTTGTCATTTTTAAGGACTAGTAGTGCTCCTCGCTAATGCTACAGGATCTGGAGGTGCCAGTGAGTCCAGCATAACCCAGCACAATCTCCTGCTGGACCATGCCAGGTGTCTGCTGCCGGGCCATGGCCTTCAGTAGAAATTTCCTGGGGAAAAAGCTGAGGGAAAGGACAAGAGAAGTTCTTAGTTCTCCCCTGCCACACCAGTGAAATCCACTGGCCTGCAACTGAGGGCTAACAAGATACATGGTCACTGCAGATCTGTCCTTGTCACAACCAGACTGACCCTGCACATTGGCTCTATCCCATCGACTCAGCTAAAAAGAGGTTGAAGAGGTCTGGGGAAAAGGATCCTTCAGGGCAGAGATGCAGCCAAAGAAGTTGCTTTAAAGAGAGGACGGAATGACCCTGGGTGTCAACATCAGCTCTGAGGCCAAACTGTGTGATTCAGAAACTTCTAAAAAGAATTTATCTCCTGATTAACAGATACTGAAGTACCTCTGAAGAACAGCCTCAAGAACTCCTGGACAGCACTGCTCCAGAAGGGTCTGGAAACACACATGGAACCCAAATACTTCTAGAAAGCTGAGAATTTGTTTGACCCAAAAGTTAACTGTACAGACACTGCTCATCTAATGCCATTTTTTAATTACATTAAACTTCACTTACATACAAGAGAAGGAAATTGTAATTCACTGTCATAAATTATCTTCCATCTTCTCTCACATGAAACAGTAGGAAGTAATCACCCTATTTTGCTATCTTGATATATCTTTAAAGGTACTCATTAAGAGAAATGTACATCCAGCAGGTGAATAGAGATAACTGGTCATAAGTGATGACAGGCAAAAATATACAAGTATCTGATCTGAAAAAGGGCCAAGTTGGAAGCCAGATGCTCGCTGAACTACCCACTTTACTGGCTGTTTATTCAGCTCATGTCAGGATGATTCAACACATCTTTACACGCAACTCCCTATTCATACAGCATCTTCTAGTCACAAACCCAAGCATTTTCCATTTCTTTTTCTAAACAAAGGGTAGAACAGTGGAATGGGAACTTGCCATTCAGCAGCGGAAACTATTTGTAAAGCTGGGAAGCTGGAGACACTGGGAAGAAAAGGCTTTAATGAAACTCGCCACTGTGCCTGCCAACTGCCAAGACTTTTTATATATTCTTCCAAGGAACACTGACTGAGGCTTTTTCTGTATTTACTCTTTACATCCCAGTTATTATAATACTTTGAATGATGTAAAAGAACTACATTCATGAGAAATGCTGCATTAGAAACAGACAGCCTTTTTTCTTCCCCCTGCAACTAGTCTGTAGCTGCTTTCAATGACCCATTAACTTATTTTTGATTCTGTACAAAGCCAGTACCAAGACATTTGTGACTCATTATCAACCAGGCACAGGAATTCACCACTAGAGCTTCAGCTGATCCAGATCCAAAGGAAATCCCCATATGCTTGGAATTTCTAAAATACAAGCCTTACAGTTGTTGCCTGGTAGGACAACAGTTTCCATACGCAACGGAGGATATGTTTATATTTATGTTTTTGGAGGCTTGTAGCTCAGCAAGAGGGAGATAAACTTTCCCAAGGCAGGACAAGTTGTGACAGTTGTCACCCAGATACGAACACAGTACTGTTTCAGGTCACTACACCAAAGTGTGGAGGCAGTAAAGCTGCGACAGTTTTCCAGACCAACACTTAAGCCTGAAATCCATTTTATTGTGGCCTTTTTTCCATTCTGAGAGCCCACACTCTGCAGCAGAAAGATCTGCTACACAAACCAGCTCTGCTCACTATGCAGTTTTCATTCATTCTTTCCCAGAGCACAGCTCTGTGCTGTGGAGATGGAAGGATCTTGTGGGTACAACTTTGGTGTCCCCTGTGACACAGCTTCCCACAATGACCACAGAGCACACACAGCAGTGCCCTCCGCAGCCAGAGGCTACTAGTAGGCAACACATAGTTTTACAACATACCAGCAATTAAGTGATAGCTAAAGGAGGAAAAAAATCCTGCCCGGGAGCATCACATTCAATGAGCAGTCCATTGAGAACGACATTCAGCATTACAGAAATCACACGAAAACTCCACCGTCACCCTCTCATTTGACCAAGACAAAAGTCTAGCTTATTTCCCTGCCCCTGTAAACAGCACACAGAAAGATGGGAAGCCAAGGCAAGCACATCACATTTTCCACTCTGCTATGGAAAAAGCAGAAGGTGACTATGTAATTAAAGATGGTGCGATAATACACTAGGACCGGTTACCGTAAGGTGGAAATTCTGGTATTTCATACCTTTTAAGGGCTCAATTTGGCAAACTTAATAACATTCTTTGCATTTTTGAAGTAATATAATTACTTTCAATTAGTTAAAATGAGGAAAGAATGAAATATCCTTTCACGAAACATTGACATGAATAATATTCAGGGAGCAGAGTGGTGACCACTAATGTACTGATACTTAATGTTACTGCTGGGCAGCAGCATCTGAGAAAGTTTCTCCTTCTCCCAGGACAGGAAATAATTGTCTGACATCCATTGTCAGAAGCTTACTAAGAGCAACGAGCTATAACAATAAGTGCTGCTGTGAGGTCTTTATATGGAATAGGAAAATATACTAAGAATAGGAAAGTGACTCCTTTACAATTCCATCTGAGAATCTCAAGTCATAATTCTAAACCAGGGGAGAACCAGGTGAACTGCCTAGGAAGTTTGGGGGCACTTGTCTCCACCTCCCTCCACTCATGGCAGCACATCCTTTATGAGACCCCCTGTGACTGTACTAAGGCTAATTCTGGAAGAGACCCTGCCCTTGGCAACAATCCCTGGAAGTAAAAAAGCCCCAGATTGCATCCTGCTTTCTGAGCAGAGACACAGAAATGTCCCAAATGCTCCCTTTCATAATTCCCACCAGCAATCTGAGAAGCCTCAAGGGATGATATCTGGATGATACTTGAGTTCAACTTTAAACACCATTTTGATCACCGACTCTGGAAAGTTTTACCTCTGCTCCTGAGTACTTCTGTGTGTGCTCAACAAGCTCGGCCAAGCAGACGTCATCGCTGACTGGCATGGACTGAAAATGAAGTTTGAAGATCTCCCTACGAGTGGCTGCATCTGGCAATGGCACGTAGATAATTCTGTCTATTCGTCCTGGTCTCAGCAAGGCCTGCAATGAAAGCACCACAGGAAAAGTTATAGCACAGAATGATAGTCCAAAACAACTCTACCACCAAATACACTGACAATTTCAGCAAAAGCAAGAAGCTGCACAAGAAAAGATACTCAAGCCACTCAGCTTGTGAAGAATCAGTTTATGGAAAAAAGGGATCATAAAGGAGCCATAGTAATTTTCCTTAAAATAATACTTTTAGACTTGTTGCAAGGTGTGCTGGAATGTTAGGATTTGGCAGAAGGACAGGTGGCAATGGACACATCTCAAGTTTAGATCTTCCACCAAGACAACAAGCAGAGGAAAAAAACGTTTTTCAAAGTGAAGCTCACATTCTGGATTTATGTTGCTTTATTCCAAATTATTAGAGCTGCCTATGGTTATAGAAGAGCAGACTACTCTGACAGGCTTTTTATGCACAATTAGGTAACAGAGATGCCAGTGATGCTCAGCTTCAAAAAAGAGAAAAAAAACACACAGACTTGCCAAAACACTACAGTTAGTACATTTTAGCATCACCTTTGAGCTGTTGGAGAAACAGTGGGTTTTCTTTCCCCTATGCCACAAGACAACTGAAAATTCAACAGATGAATTTAGTTAACGAACTAAAGCCCCAACTTTGCAGTTTCCTGCATGTGCATCTGCCCTTGCACTTTAGTTGTCCAGGATTACTCAGATACATACAACACTGGGGAGGTGGAAGGGTGACAGAGCAAACTCGGCAGCAGTGACAGACAACATAGAGGGGACAATGGCCATGAAAGGCAGCGTGGAATGTTTAGACTGGATGGGGAAAAAATTTCTGGAAAAGAAGCACAGGCTCAGGGCAGGTCATTGTGGAGGCTGTGGAAATTGTCCTCAGGGGTTCTATGGCTCAGTCAGATGAAGACAAGCCTTCCCCGGTCTGGTCTGGTGATAGTTCCACATGTGCAGGAAGGAGATCATAGGGCCTCTGGAAATTCTCTCCAACCAGTGTTTCTGTGTTTTCTGGATAGGGTCAAAAAGTAAACATTATCTATATATAAAACAGTTATATCCGATATACAGGACAAGCCAAGTTCTTAAATATATGAGAAGAGAGGAAACTCATTTCCCTATATTTATGAAAAAATCTCCAAGATTCCAGAAAAACATCTACAGTAAAAAGAGTAAAACCCCCTCCCAGACCTTTGTTACTTGACATACCAAAAAACCCCTCAGAACACAATAATCCTGTGTACAGCAAATGCACATAAATAGTATTTAAACTGTTTTTTAAAAACTGAACAATGTTTGTAACATTCAGCATGTAACCTAAATTGTTTTTATGTTATGGTTCTCCCTTGGGCAGAGTAGTTTGAGTTCCAGATGACTACAGATATTTCATGGCTGTCCTGGGCTGTCAGCCAATAAGTCTTTTCCCAGCCTGATCATGTCAGTGAAAGTCATGCTGAAAAAATAGTAGGAAAGAGCTTTCCTTCCTGCACAGCACTGATCAAGTTAACACCCTTCCTAGAGTTTCTTTAAAAAGACTGTTGTGGGGCTTCGGAGTGGAAAAATGTATCCTGAATGTTAAGAGATGTCTTGTTATTTTTAAAACAGAACATGAAAACGCTCAGCAGAAAGCACACGACCCTGCTGCAGGGAGCTGTGTAAGGATAGAGCAAGGAATGTTATGTGCTGGGAAGACCAAAGGTCGCTATCCAGCCCTGTCCCTTGTCCCTGCAGTGGCCAGTGCTGGATCCATAAAAAAGAGAACAAGAAACAAGTTGTTCATTGGTATTACCCCAGCAGATTGTGCTGCTTTTTGCAGCACTCCTGAGATATGCGCCAAATAATTCAGCTCACCGATGGTAACTCAACCAAGTGTGTAATTCAGTGTCTAAATCGTGTGTGTTGGGATGTTGCCATTTTTTGCCAAAACATTTGAAAGAGAAATTTGCATGTTTCAAGACTAGGCTTGGAGGGCTCTTAAGGAAATGCCCATAGCTAATTCTATTATTTAGAAGAAGCAAGAAATGTTCATGTGAGTACAGTGATGCGCTTCTTTTAAATCAAGGCAGGTTTCATAAGGACACCAAGACAATTAGAACATTTTCTAAAGCCAGCTTAGCTTCCTAGTGATGAATGACTACGGCTGTTGTGCAACTGGGACAGGAAAAATGCGTAGTGCCAATCAGCTGGGAGCAAGTGTTCTACTGCTTCACATCAGCTTTTGGTTCTGAGACACAGTTCTCTAACACCACAGAGCACCCACACTGGCAGAGCACAGTAGCTGTGCTGCAGATGTAACACTTTTTTTTGTCAGTTACTAAAAATTTTGTTTCCTCCAGTTTGCCCCCAGTGCTTTGTGTTTTACATATAGTCACAGCTGGAGGCACAATTTTTAAACACTCGTTACATTGTTGCTACAAGCTTATCCAAGATGGCCGGATGTGCTGAGAACTGGACAAAAAACCCAGACTGAGCAGTGCCTACTGCTTGTATTGACACAGACTACAAGGACAGAAAATATTCTGTAACCTCAACTTGAGACAACAGTCAAATTGCCCCCAGGCAGGAAAGCAGACTGAACTGAGAGCTGGTCTCCACCAGCCCTCCTGACACGGTGACCCTGGGAGACTCTGGGCACAGCCCGGCTGCTCCTCACTCTGCTGTCACCACCTTGTCCCTTTGGCAAACCCCCTCTCCTCTGTGGTGCTGAAGAATTAAAAGGAGAGGGTGAGGAAAGGGTCTGCTTTGACCCATCCCATGTTACTGGAGAACAAAGCCCTGGTGAGGGGCTGTAGGTGGGCTGCAGAATACAATTGGAGAGAAATAGCAATTCAGGGCCACTCTGGTTTGCAGGGCATCATGTCGCCCTCTCAGGCTTTTGCTCTCTGTGTACTTACTTCTCAGAGAGGTGGTTTTCCTTTCTGGACAAAACAGCTCAGGACTCAGACCTGAGCTGCACGTGGAGGTTGGCAATAAGGGAAAAAGGTAGCCCTTGTGATGTTTTTGCACACTGGAGGAACGTGAGCGCTTCCTGGGTAGCTTGAGGGTGCATTCCTGATGAGGTACAAGGTGTGGACACCAGCAGCAGCAGTGCTGTCTTCAACGCCAAGGCACAGATCATGCTTACCCCCATGCTGGCAGCTCTGCTGAGTTTGATGGATGCTGGCACCACCTTCTTCTTCAATGCCACTCTTCATACAGGCCTAGAAGCTACTTCTTTTCTCAGTGGCATGTTGTGTGATCCAGGCCTCTAGACAAAGAAGGGGTTTGGAGGTGGTTGCTCCAAGCCTGCCACGACTTTCACAGGCCATTCCAGAAGATGGAGCTTCAGTCTTGCAACGTGCGCTTGGAAAACTGTGAGGAGAGTGATAAGCACAACCAGGTCCCTGGTCCAGCCCCATGATGACCTCTTGGCAAGGCACGAGGTGAAGGCACCTGGATCAAATCTTGCTGTGGAGCTTGAGGAGGAGAGATTCAGCAGGAGCAGGCGGTGGCTTGGCTGAGCAAGAGGAGAGGCAGGTGGGGGAGGGTGAAGAGTTGAAGTGGGGCTGCAGGTTCAGGCAGATATGAGCTGTACAAAATTAACAGCTCGCGGCTGGGAGATGCAAAACCGATTTGAGGCGAGGAGCACACAGAAGGTGGGAAGTTGATGGGGCCAAAATTAATTGATGTGTGCGCAGAGCTACATAATTCACTGATGTTGAGATGTGAGGGTTGCATAATTTACGTCGGCCAGGGAGGGCACAAAATTAAGTAATTGGGGTTTTGGTAGAAACCAGAATACTTAAAAACCAGAATACTTCACACCATTAAGCAATTCTTTTGCAGGTTTAGGTAGTTTTTTTGTTGTTACCGTAACAGTTATGAAAGGGATCTAAGTGCACATGCAGTGAAAGGTTACTAGTGCTACAGAGGTACAGTGTTCTTCCAGGGAGCACTCAGAAAGTGCTCCACATTTACACATTTTTGTTAAGAAGAAACTGCTCCCCTTTCAAAAATAAATGTTTCCCTTTTTTTCAGTAATCAAAATATAGTATTCCTTGAAAATGTATCACTGAAAAAGATAGCTAGGTCAAAACTGTGCATTTTGCATGAAACTATGAAATTACTTCAGGAAAGAAAACTTAAACAGGTAAAACCAGGAAAATAATTGTGGTTCCTGTTAAGAATGGACCAGAATTAACCTTAGGACTTTGTTAATTTTCCTCTTCATCATTTCCTTTTTTTTTTTTTAAGCATTTGTCTTCAGTTAGCTTTTCAAAAATCATATTGTTAAAGAATGCAGAGTTACACCACTGGCAGAAGCAAACACAGCTGATGAGCTTTCTGTGGGATAGGAAAAAAAATAGCTTTCCTACTGACATACCTCCACAGTCATGCTTAATTCACTAAAAGCATTCTTATAGAAAAAAGTCATACAAAAACCATGTGAGAGGGTAACCTGACATTACAAAAAATAAATATAATTTTAAAACTACCCCAAACAGTAAATAGGACATTGAGGTGTGTAAGAGAAAACAAGTCAGTGCAGCAGGTACCAAAGCTCATCGGGAGAATCAGTGTTACTGCATGTTCTCTGCTGCAATCAATCTCCACAAGTAAGAACAGATTTTTATACTAAATTTAAGGTGTTTCCTTTCAAGTAAGTACATTTCTTTTAATGCAGAACCTAAAAAGTTTAGTTTAGTCTAAAAAATGCAGAACTTAGAAAGTTTAGTCTCGCCCTTGGAATCCATTGGTATTAGACCATTGATGAAAATGACAGGACTGGAAATAGTTCCTTTGTAAGTAAATCCTTCCAACGTAAATTAACAATTGCTATTTATGAACCCTGGTTGTGGCCCCTACTTAACATGGACTCCTCCTCACTACAAGAGATTCTCAGGTATCTCATTGGGTAATGCAAATTGTTTTGAATCTCTTCATTACAGTATTTGAGCATTCCTAAAGCATTTTAAAGTCAAAGAGTCATAGAATGGCCTGGGTTGGAAAGGACCTTAAAGATCATCTAGTTCCAATGTCCCTGCTCTGGGCAGGGAAGGCAGGAACACTTTCCACTAGACCAGGCTGCTCAGCACCCCATCCAACTTGGCCTTGAGCACTTCCAGAGATGGGGCAGCCACAACTTCCCTGGGCAACCTGTGCTAGAGCCTCCTTTACCAAGTCATAGTCTCCCTGTAGGCTGTGCAGGCAATAGCTGTTTGTGAGATGCTTTCCATGGTTTTGCCCACATGTCAGGACAGATGCATTGCAGGTGTGGGAAGCGTTAAGGCCTTCTTGTGCCATCAGTTATCTCTGGCAGGAGTGAAGTCAGCTCCCATAAAGGTGCTTCTCCTACGCTCACCTCGGTGCCTGGTATTTTCATCTTCGCTCTGTGCCAGAGCAGGTCATGCTCCCAGCCCAACAGATCAGGAAATGCTTGGCATTTCAGGATCTTTGAAATTTTCAAGTACAGGAAGCTCATCCATCCTGTTTGCTAGACAGACTAGTGCAGGCACTTTTTCCAACCATGAATTAATTACAAAAATTAGAAGTTGCTGAGGGGAAAAGACATGTTGGAGTGTTGCTATTAAGGATTTAAAACCCACAGTCCAGTGTAGAGCTAAATTCTTATGTTCCACAAGGTTTTTATTCCCCCTCAATCTGGCATAAGCTGGTTTGGGAGGCAGCCCTGAATTCCTCTGTTCCAGGTGACACGCTTATTCACTCTGTCACAAGGCTGGAGTCTTGTAATTACAGGCTCCCAAGTCAAGCGATACTGCTTTGTTCTTGCCAAGAGCCCCTTTCCTCACACTCCTCCACCTCCCCACCTTCTTCCTTCTGTGCCAACATCTGTCACCACCCTCAGCACATGCCAACTTCTCTAAGCAGTTCCCCTCTTTGATGACTTCTTTTGCTGGTCACCACCCCTTGTACTTCTCCCAAGATTTGAGCAGATTACTCTTTGTTGTCATTACACAACGACATCTACGATGCCTCTCAGGGTGGAGCACTTTGGTTCCATAAGCTATGGTATATCCACTATTCCTTCAACTGCACTCACTAACAGAATTTTATTAAATATTACCAGAAACTAACAGCTAGAGAAAATGCTGCGGTCTCCTATTATCAATCCCAATGCAAAGGCTTTGTTTTCCACATAGATTTCTAAAAATCAGGCTGCACAACCCTTCCATCGTGTCAGTCTTGCTCAAGACCCAGAGCATTGTGCAAGTTGACAAGAAAAGACATGATAGATTTGACAGCAGGTGTTGAAGAAGAATGTGCGCTACCGAGTGGCAGCACAGCAGGAACCTTTTACTCAGGCACTAACCAGAAGCACTAATTAAAGGCAGAGAGAGAACATGTGGTTTGATACTCTGGCAAACAGTAAGCCAACTTCACTAGGGAGACAGTTGATATGATCCGAGTCCAAGCCAAGATGAAGTGACACAGAGAGCAAATAATCTCCAAAATAAGACTGTGATCTGTCTCTTCCTGGTAAGCAGTCAGATGCCCCTTCTTGTGTGGCATCTACTCACTTTGCTTATCCTCCAGGTCTACATCATTAGTTAATCTTTTCCCTTCAAGTACTAACTTTTACCTATTTCTAGCTTGTCCCACTGACGAGGGTAACTTTTCCATGTAATTCAATGTATCTTCTGGAATTATTCTCTTTGCTGGCTACCAAAAGGAAATAACTACTTCAGCCATCACTACAGATCAGTCTCTTAGTTATTGAGGCAAAACACAGTTTACACTCTAGTCCAAGTATGCAGAAAAAAACCAAATTCATCTTTCCTTATCAAAAGAAACCTGGGGAAAGAACTGGCTTGAATCAATAGAAACCACTGGCATCACTTGCTTGAACAACATACCCTGCTTCTGCATGTTTCACAGCAGATCAGTCATTCCCACTAAGGGTAATGATTTTAAACCGAAAGGAGTATGTATTACTTAAATAACTAACTTATAAATAGGCTGTGCTTAAAGTGCTTTGCTTCAAGAAAGCAAAAATTCCCAGAACTGATGTGAAAGCATACTGAGCCTCAAAAACCTCTACAAAAGGCTAGGCTTAGTCTTTCCACACCTGCACGAAGCTGGACTCAAGAAAACATTTTCATCTTGTTAATCAGAGCAACCACAGTGTCCCCACTGCTGTACATCACCATCCTGCCACTGAGTTTGATTAATACAGCTAATTCATGGGGAATCATGGAGAAAGGAGACTTGAGGCGACTTGTTTCGTTGCAGTAGTGAGACCGTGCAAACACAACTGTGAGGAACAATGTGCTCCTTGGCCCATGCAGACAATACCAGAGCACGTTTTTATGTAGTTTTGTTCAGATGGGATTAAAATATCTCAAGAAACCTAGTTTCAATCACTTCTCTTGGCAGATACTCTGCAGGCAGATACTCTGCAGCTGCAGAACCAGTATCTCCATGCTTACTTTTCCCTCCCATCTATTTCAAACAGTTAAATTGGCCAGTTGGCACAAATTATTGCAGTGCAAACTCAAGCAACCCTACTGATACAACTCCAGTTTGGCACCACAGAAGTTCAGTTCCAAATCACATTCAAACCCATGGAGGCATCAATGGGGAATCACTCTCCACCGTTTCATCAATATAGTCTCGGAAAAGGAATTGATGGCAGATTCCTCACAATATTTTCAGGACACTCAGCCACATGTTTCAAAGCCACAAACTTCCTTTGCAAAGGGGATTTCAGACACAAGATCTCCACTCTCCACGTCCAGTCTGAGCAGCCTCTCTAGAGTGGCATGAGGACAGAGGATGTCCCAATCTTTGGCTGTTTTCCTATAATTTTAGTAAGGAGCAGGAGAGATCTAGTCCTTGGCCACTTGTGGGGTCTCACAGAGAAGTTCTGATGTGAAGACACTGGAATGCACCGTCTTCCCTAAATGCCATGTAGCTCTTCATCCCCCATTGGTAATAAAATGATTTTTAGTAAAGTGAAGGGGGGAAAAAGATCTATCATCAGCTAATAAACAACATAACACACCCTTTTCAGTGTATGTTTACATAAGAGAGTCCTCCATGCTCCTGTCTAAGAGGTGCAAAACCTCAGGAATGTCAGCACTACCTTTTTTTTTTTATTGGGTTGGGGGAGGTGGGGAGGAAGAGGGGTTTTAATAAAAGAACCCCTTTAGAAAAGATAGCAATTACATGTAATGGAACCTGGAACCAGACTCTTTTGGCAATTAATCACCCAGGAGCCGTTGCAGTCCTGCAGGCTGTTTCTGACAGATTTTGAGAGCTTTACAGGAATCACTGGGATAAGATGTGCCTGGGCTGGCTTCTGACAGGGACCGATCATGTACAAAGTGTATTGTTAGGTTGGGGTTTTTTTAGTTTGTATATTCAAACACACACACATGTATATACATATACACAGATGTGTGCACCCATTTACACATTTCTATAGGAATCCTTCTTTACATACATGGGACAACTGCACAACTCATTTATTGGCCCAGAGGCAAAAAACCCCCAACAAAACAGAATTAAACAAAAAAAAAGAAAAAAAAGCCTTTTCTTCCTCTTAGCAAAGTAGAGCTATCCATCACTTAACAGAGATACTTCCTGTTTTCAAGCAGTTGGGAAGGCATGACTTCCAACCCAAATACTTGGCTTGGCAGACCATTCCTGTGTTGACAGATGCTTTTATAACCACTTCATTCCACCTGAAGTTTCAGTATAAAAGGAGGTGGTTTTCGTTGGGGGGGGTGGTGGTGGTGGTGTAACTTTTTTTTTTTTTTTGAGGGAGGAGAAAGGGAAAGCAGAAAGGAGAGGAAAGAGAAGGAAAGGAAGGAAAATACCACAATTATAACAGCTGGATGACAGAGGTTAGCATAGCTCTGACAGATGTTACCATGTAACCTCAAAATGACATGTTAGAGAAAAAACAAACCACCGAACCTGTTCCTTGTAGGAAAGAGAATTTTGAACTCCTGCCAAAACAGTACAATTCTCCTCAGAAGCTTTCGAACACGGCAACAATGATCTACCACATAATACATTATATTCCATACACAGGCTATTCCTTTATATTACCACTGCTCTGACTGATTAAATTACCTGCACGAGATGTGATGTTTTTCCGAGAGACAACTTAACCTCAAATGACAAAAACTGACCGCAGGTCAGATCCATCAGGACCTGCCTCATAGCAGCTTTCCATCTCCTACTTTCTGTTTTTTTAGGATTCATTTACAAGACATGCTCTAAACACCTCTCAAGACTGAATAGCTCGGTGTGTGACAAGGAGAAGTAAAAATGTGCTGCAGACAAGAAGATGTATTTCTAAAGCTGAATGATCCATTTTATATAACCTTCTGTCATATCAGTTGCTGTATTCCTTACACCTGGTTACTTCAGTGACTACTCTACCACAAAAATCTTGATGGCTTTTCCTGGCTTGTGACCAAACTTTACAGACCTGTCTAACAAATAAATGTTCCTGGAACAAACCAGGTATGTGAAAGCAGCCGCTTCTAAAGAAAGGAGAGATCAGCAGAGAGGTAGGCAACATCAAGGAAACAATTCAGAAACAGTTTCAAAAGGAAATCAATGACTTTCCGTCATTACTGCCAATGCTGTGGCAGGAAAAAAAAAATTTCTGGTTTTCATTATTTGAGAGACCTTGTTTTACTACTGTGGCTCTGGAAGACCATTTTAAGCAATAGATACTCCTCACAGTAACTACGTTAAAGTCATTCAACTCAGAGAGAGAATAAATATCTCTCATTTGTACTTGAAATTAGAAACCAAGGCAATTCTGCCTTTTAAAAATCTGGTGCCAAGATCATCTGAGACCAACTAAGGCATCTTAGATCTCTCCCCAAGGCTGGCAGGTGTTACCAAGGAGGCTTTCACCCTGCCAAGGAGCCTGCTGAGCTGAACAAACAGCATGGGATGCCTCTGTCCAGGCCAGCAAACCCCAACCTTTTGGGAACAGCCAGGTGTAGTCACCGAGGATGCCGCTGGTGTAACAGCACAGGTGACATGGTTCCAGAGACTGACAAATTGCGGATAATACTGAAGGACTGCACGCTCGACTCCAAGATCCCAGATAGCTACATGGCAGGATATGAACGCAGTCAAGACATGGGCTAATTAAGAACAGCAGTGCACTGGCTGGGTCAGAAGCCAAGATACTCTGCTTGAAGAAACGGCCCCAGCAGACATGCCTTCTCTTATTATTGCAAGCAGACAATCACTGACTTCCTCCACCCGGATGCAGGAAGACAACCTGGTGGTTTTCTCCCTCATACCGGCAAAAACCACTTTGTGTGTTGATCTTAGAAACTTGTGGGTGGTTCTGAGTTTACATAAATTGCAGTGCTTAGCGTAACTGCCATTTGCAAGCAATGGACTCTAGGATTAAAATACATGCTTTCTAGTCCCAAGGAATGCAGTAGTGCTGATAAAAGTCCCCAAATCAGCTTGCAGGTCTGCCAAGTGTTTACAGCCCCTAACAGACATGAAATACTACATGAAAAGCGTTGGTGCCACCAAACTTACATTTTTCCCTATGCTCCCAGGGTTCCCTCAAATATATGAATGACTCTGCTGATTGTTGTCCATCTGGGTTTCTCCTTGACTATCCCCCAGCTTTGTGAAGTCACCTGTAGTGTTTCCAGTTCTAAGCACTTTTCAGTGGAGAAATTATTTTGGTCAGCCCCTTTTACATGTTCCACAGTCAGCCTGAAGGTATTCCTGCCATGGCAGACAGTCTGGCATCAGATCTGGCTTCATCCTTACCACATATCCTAGATATTTCCATCTTCATTTCTGGATAATTTAGGAGATTAAGTCTTGTTCAACTCCCTGACGAATCTCAGTATTTGTATAAATTCATTCCATTTAATACCTACTATTTCCCCAAGGCATTTAATTTCAAAAGCTTTTAGACGTCTGTGTGTACCTTTGGTGGATTTCCAGCTTTCACATCCAACTGTTAAGGTGGAAACAGAATTTTAGGAAGGCTCCTAGATCAGTTTTAAATTGTGGATTATCAACACCTGAATCTTCTTCATGCTGGCAAATGCAGCTGCTGTCTCATTGATGCATTACATTATTTATTTCTGGATATCCTATTCATTTCCATTTTACTGCCATTCAATGTGAAGATGCCTGTTTTGTTTTTGTACCACAGTGAAAATTACTGTGGTTCTCATTAAGTCTATTTGTTTTTTAACTTAACTTCCCTCTTTTCTTTATTTTTCCTTCTTTCTTTTGTCCACGAGTGCCTGCTGGATTTCTGTTACCTGGAAAAAACACAGTCGTGGATTTTGCTAAATAACATAATGCATGTTCTACCCGACTTAACTTGCTTTCTCCCACTCTTTTCCACTGAAATGAACAGTGGCTCCAATTAGCAGGGGTGAAAGACTGCACCTCTACTTGTCTCCACAAAAAATATTCATCCTGTCAATGTGTAATTCAATCAAGAAAGCTGCACCTTGACCTAAAGCCTTGATGAAGAAGTAATCAAATGATGTCATTTCCAGACACCTTTCCTGATGGACAAATTCAAATATTATCTCTAAATCTATGAGTATAATCCAGGTTATAAAACACGAGGGGACGTGTTTCAAATAATGGTTTAGTTATGACCACGATTATATTTGGTCAGCATATGATGTTCTGTTCTAGTGAACTTCAATTCATCACTTAATTCTGCCTGAAACAGCACAGAAGACTTTTCCACCAACAAAAAGAGTACAGCATCACATTAATTACTACAGAAGTTCAGGCCATATTTCTCTTCTTTTTCCTTCCTGTTTGTTTTCTCCCTAATTACACTTTTCTAATGACTCCATGCTTTAAAAATTCAGTTACCTTTACCAATGGCTTTTTTCATTTCCTGGGGTTGTATTCATTTACAGCGTTCCCTGTGATTTGCTTTTGTATCAAGTCTTTCCCTTTATGCTGTGAGCCTTATGATGATCTACTTACAGATCATTTATTTGCCAAGACTGGCAGATCATTGCCTTGCTCAGCTGTTTAGTGTTATCAGTGCTTATTTCCTTCCCTTTTTATTGTAAATATTTGGTTTATTTCCTTGGTTGGTCTCCTGAAGTGTATAAACATTTGCTGGTAAAGTGTTTTCCTATCACCTTTTTAACATCTGTTTATGCTTCTTTGATACAGTCAGCAATGTATCTCTTATTAGACTCCATTTACTTGCAGTGTAATTTACAGAATTGGGGTTTCCCCCTGAAAGGTTATGTTTGAACAGTTAATTTGCATAATTCCAACAACTTTTACATATATAAACCGACTATGATTTATTAATACTTGGCTGTCTGGAAAGCTGCATTTATGTGCCAGCTGGGAAGTTGTAGGGCAGAAAGGACCAAAGGAAGCCACGCTGAGCTCCTGAAGTGAATTTTTTCTTCAGGTAAGTTCTCTCGTTAAGTGCTGTGGGTGGTTTACTCTTCCTGCAGTTTACAGGTGTTCAAATAGGTGTGAGCTTTATAACTGAACAAGCCTACTCTCTTTACGGAATGCAAATTTTGGAAACCAGAAGCAATTACAAAACGTAAACATTTCAGTTCTTGTCATACTCGAGTTGCATATTTTCTCAGCTAATAGAGTAAGAAGTCCCAGCAGTCCCATTCTGTTGCCAGTGTCACAGAATCCCACTCTTCAGCACCGGGAAATACATTAGTCAAGCAGAAAAAATACTCGATTGCACTATCATCTAAAAGAAACATTGTGTTTCTCCTACCAAACTCCAACGGTGGGTTATTGCTCATTGGCAACGTGGAGACAGGAAATATCTCCGGTGTTCCTGCCAAGGTCTTCCAGAATTTAGCAGTGTTTGATCCTGAAAGCTCAAGCAATTTGCTCGGGAGTCACTCTGAACTACTGTTTTTATCTTAGGCTCTAATCACCGTTTAGAAAAAGACTTGAACTGTAGTCAATTTAGCATAACATAACTATCTGATCGCTCCTTCTGACATATTATTTAAGACAGACAATAGCACAGCTCAGGATGCAGCTCAGGAATAATGTGCCCAGAGCTAGATGTTGCCCAAGGGCAATGCGGTTTGTAAGGAAAAAACCATCTCTATTTTCTATTGATCTGGACTTCCCAAAGCATGTGCAAATTGCAGGAACTGAATTGAGACATTTGAAATTCAAATTACACTAACTTACTTCACGGGGCCATCTGTACTCAAAGCTCTCCTCTAACCAAGAGGAAATAGGAACAGTTGTCCCTTGAATACACACAACTCTTGAGCTCTAGGGTTAGCAT
The DNA here is from genome assembly GCA_013390025.1 of Pitta sordida. Lineage (NCBI taxonomy): Eukaryota > Metazoa > Chordata > Aves > Passeriformes > Pittidae > Pitta > Pitta sordida. The sequence goes on from WEKX01011158.1 coordinate 225,570, forward strand.
TTATCACAGGAACCTACGGAAAAAAATCCTGCTTCACTTTAGTAGCTTAATTTCTGACACTACTAACACTTCATTTCATACTAGCATCCCTAACACATCACAACTACTGAAATTTCCTCCCATATATTATTTAGCTTTCAAAATTATACTCATATTCATTCTTCAAGTTTCCGAATCCATAAAGCTATGCTTTGGCTTTAGGCCAAAATATGCAGGAGGAAACAGAAAATTTCATTTTACTCAAGCTGTTCTAATGGAAAAATCAGAGTTTTAGATTCTTGCTGGGGATGCAAAGATAAAATCTTTTCTGTACCAATAGTATATGCATACAGAAACTAGTCACTGGGAGATTAATGCCAGTAAATTCAGCTCCTTTCATGGTAAGCATCAACGAAATGGCCACAAGCGGTGCTGACAATGAATCAAACCCCATTTTAAACACAAAAATGAAGACAATTAAATTGTAAGTGGAAATAAATTGCTCCCTGGACAGAGTTGGGGATTAGGACTGCCAGATTTTGATGACACTACGACTTCTCATCCGCTCAAGGCAAGTTAAAATTCAGTTGTTGATGCATGATTCAAATCTCTCTTTGCAAACGCGCTTTGCTTAACATCTCTTTTTTGAAGGCTGATGTTTCAAAAAGAGTAATTGTATAACTGAGAACAGAGTTTAAAAGCTCAGAAACCTTCCATTTTTAAACTAACTTCAAAACCGCCAGCATTCAAATGGAAGTGAATAAAAAAAATGCCAGACCACAACAACCTACACAGACGGGTGTTGGCGTCTGTACTGGAGCCCCCCTCAGCACCACAGTCTCCAGCAACAGCAGTACCCAAAATCTCTGCAGATTTTATACCCTGGTACACCTATGTACAGCCCAACATGAGGAGTGTTTCAACACTCACAGGGTTTCAGAATTTCTGGAAGATTTCTTAACCAATGCGACAGCCTTTGGCCCCTCTGAGAGCACAAATGTCCGTAGACAAAAACTGGGGGGGTGAAGGGGTGGAAATGAATCTTTGTGTTAACGTGGCTTTCTCATCTCACTCTGCTCATAGGAAGTGCTTCCAGAAACATCCTCAATTTGCTTGCACAGAACCCAGAGCCTGGTCCTGTCGCACAGTACTTCATATTTACTTCCTTACATCCATGCAGTGCTAAAATGGACAAGAGCGGTAACTGCAGGGCTTTGCTGGGCAAGCATCCCTGGTCCTGACCCTCCACCTGCCAACTAAAGAGAAGGAAACACTTATCTGCAGAAGTTCAGGGAGCTCTGAAGTGTCCTCTTGAGCATCAGGCCTAGATTTAATCATCAAGCACCCATTTCCCTGCTCCTGCCCAGGAGGAGCTCTTCTTAGCTCTGTATCCACAAAATCTGCTCAGTCAGGCTGAACAGAAGGAAGCCACATCCCCGCCTTCCCTGTCTGTGCCAATGCGACAGGAAAATGACTGGAGGAGAGAAAAGGCACGTAATGGCTACAACCCTCCCAAGTGAATTCAAAATTAAAATACAGTGATCCTCCGTTACTCGCAGGCTGTTGGGTCTGGTCCTCCTCACGTGAGTCGTGGAATCCACGAAGGTAGCGAACCCACTACGTAGTCGAGTATGCCATGCCCGTAGCCACGCCCCCTCCCCTAATAAGGTCTGGAGGATGGTCCTGAGAGGGCGGCTCCCTCTGTAATGCCTCATCAAAGCGGAGGAAATGCGTTTTGCCACCTCCCAGCTCCAGGAAGGGAGCTTTTCCCAGCACAGAAACCGGCACAGCTGGTAGCCGGGAAGCCGGCACCGCCCGCCCCCCTGAAAAACTGAGCGAGAGCCCAGCCTTCTGCCACTGTCCTTTCCCTCCCGTGTCTCTGCTGGGGTTTTTTTATTGGGGTTTCTGGTTGCTGCTGTGTGTCTCTTGTGTTCAAACGCAGCAGAGGCAGCACGCCTCTCCAGAGCAGGATTCTGGGGGAGGCTTGGGGAATGAGTTCAGTGCTGGCCAGGACGGCACCATGGGTACCGTGGTGCTGTGCAACGGGAGCAGCAGCTGAACAGGCTGGGACAGTCCCTGCTGTTCAAAGGGGCTGCTTTGTTTGGGGTTTATTTTTCCGGGAATGTAACAGCCCTGACCAAAGCTTTTCTGGCAAGAGTGGGGGTGAGCAGGCAGCATTGATCTGGCCACCTCAGGATGGGGCGGGGGGCAGCCGGGGTCTGTCCCCCGCTGGGGCTGTCTGCAAGAGCGCAGGCGACCAGCGGCTGTACAGGGTGCAAGGAGCTGGTGGCTCTGTGATCTGCTCTTGCAGCAGCTCCTAAGATGTGCAAGGCAGGGATGGACTCGGGAGCTGCTGCAGCACCAGAGCACAGATGCATCCCGCGTCGGGAGCACCGCAGCCCCGCTTGTCCCTGCACCTCCTGCCCAGCCTGCAGCTCTCCGCTTCCCTACAAGGGAACTTTTTATTTTATGTTGGGNGCCCCCCTGAAAAACTGAGCGAGAGCCCAGCCTTCTGCCACTGTCCTTTCCCTCCCGTGTCTCTGCTGGGGTTTTTTTATTGGGGTTTCTGGTTGCTGCTGTGTGTCTCTTGTGTTCAAACGCAGCAGAGGCAGCACGCCTCTCCAGAGCAGGATTCTGGGGGAGGCTTGGGGAATGAGTTCAGTGCTGGCCAGGGCGGCACCATGGGTACCGTGGTGNAGTCGGCATTTGCAGCAGGCACTGTCCCCTGCCATCCCCGGTTTGCAGCCACGCTGCACTCCGTGTCAGCAGTGCCAGCATGGCGCCGGTCCCTTTGTGCCAGCAGCGTGGCAGCACTCCCGGCTTCACAGAGATGGGACCGGCTCCCCTTTCTCCTAAATGGTGAGAATGAAGCATGTACGGCAGGTCTGGTGGGTGGTGACGGTGGGGGGGATGATTTATATATTCGTAAACTCATTATATATTCACGAGCTGATGGGTTTGTGGTATGTTCTGCACACACGCCGAGGTCACACAGCTCGCTGAAAAATCACAACTATTGGATCTCGCAAATAACGGATTGCGACTATGCAGAGGATCACTGTATTTTAATTTGACAAAAGCCCATGTTGATGTACGTATCTCTGCCTATGAAGATGTATGAAGAGATGGGTCCTTGACCCAAGTATTCACCTCTCTTTCATAAACACAGCCTATAAATGTCCTAAATAACCCATTTTCCAAGAACTGGATTTGAGATTGATGTAACGTGTATAAACACTATTGTTTAGAGAATGTAATGTGCACAAAACTAGAAGAAATAGTTCTGATCTATTAGCAAAATCTACTTTACTTTGAGAAAAATGGTAAGAAAAATTTTCCTACCATCTTTATGATAATCATCACAAAACTTTACTGATTTTGTCAGGATGAAGGACAATTCCTCACTTGTTTTTGAATTACAACTTGACAAACCTGGAATAAAATAAAAAGTCTTCTAAATTTCTACTCACTACTTTATACTAAATGGGTGCTAAATCATAATGCAGCTGATGTTACTATTCATATTGCTGAAATGAAACTTGACACACTGCAAGTTATATCAGGAGCAGTTCCTTTAACTTCCTATTTGTATTTTCTTTCAAATTAAGCCAGATCAGTGAAATATCAAAAAAGATAATTTTTTTTTTAAATGACATATTTCCTGCCGCTGCTTCTCCAAGTTTTCTTTTTTATGAATTTCAGTGAAGCAGCTGCAACTGGTAACAATTACAGCAAAAATGTTTAATTACCCAACTAGCTTTTAAACAGTACCTGTGGGCACATACACTCTGCACATGAAGTTACTTAAAAGTTAACCCATAGGAATTATTGTTAAATAATGGTATGATTATCAAAGAAAATTATTCTCAGTGAGTCATTTTACATTAATTACAATGTATTTCTGTAGATGCATTTCATTCCATGGTGTTCCTTGAGGAGTTTAACGAGCAGTCGATCCCATCAGGAACCACAGGCAGGAACTGGACATTCAGGGCCCTTGCAGAGACTCACTGCCTGCAAATCCACCCTCCATACACCAGAATCTACAGCAAACTTGGCAGGAATGGGCTGGAGCAATAAAACTAATGAAAATCAGTTACAAGAGGCTACAAACAGCTGTAAAATATTTAGAGAAAACCATGGAATTGAAGACCTGAGCAGACTTCCAAATGCTGTTTTCTGACACTCTTAAAATACCCACTCCACTTTTAAAAAGTCTCTCCAAACGATGGTTTGATTTAACAGGATGCTCTAATAATCTGAGAATTAATTCAGGAAAGAGCTATTCAAACTCCATTTATAACTGAGGAGAGAATATCACTCAGGCAACATTTATAAATGTTTAAAGTTGAAAAGTAGCTGTTAATCTCTATGATTTTCACTCTTCAAGTAGGAAACTGGATCGTGTACTTGGGTTTTTTTGAGGACAAAATCTCTTCTTCTATAGCAGCCATCATTTTAATGAGATTTAATACTACATATCATTTATATATGACACATATTGTGTTTTTATGCATTGAGCTCAGCTTGAGTGCTGATTGCTCAATTCTGTGAATTAAGAGACATCTTTTTTGAGAGTTTGCTTTGGATAATTATTCATAGTACCCTTTCCACTACCTTTCCAAATTCTTCACTGATGAATCCACCGAAGGAAGGCTCACTCTAGCAATGTACACTCACATTAATTAAGACATTAATGCTGTTGTAAAGCAGTGCAGCTCCTGTTGTCTCCTGGCACTGTGCTAATATTTACAGCAGCAGAGGCTGATCCCAGAAATTAAACAGTGGCCAGTGGCTTTTCCATCACATAAATCAGCAAGTCTATATAACCTCAATATTCTGAAACCCGAGTGGTTGAATATTACTCGTCATTCCATTGAGTCCTCCTGGGCAGCAGGGAATTCCAGAATTCGGAAATTATCTCTAACTCCCTGTGATCAACACGAGGATTACAGACAGCTCTATTCTGCCCCAGGGAATTAAAGCCCAGGTTAAAGAGCTTCCTTACAGAGGAACTGCAGCTAAAATTTAAACCAGCACTAACTGTTTCTACTACACAGCAAAAGCACCTGGAGCCAGAGCCAAACCACAGAGGAAGGAACAAGAGAAAAAGTGGAAAAAACAGAAGAGCAAGAAGAGAATAGAAAAAGTAAATGAAGAAAAAGAGAATATTTTCCATTAAGATATGTCACAAGAGCCAAACATGTCAATAGGATTAGTGCACACAAACAGCTCTTGAAAGGATCTGCGGCAATCAGCACAGTTTGACAGTGAATGGGAACAAACAGCTAGAGCTGCCCAGAATTTTGTATCCCTTCATTTTATGGGAGAAAGTTTAGGCCTGTTGGGTCAGAAAACCAAGTTAAACTCTCAGAAATGGTTATATTGTGTCTCCTTGGAGTTTCTGTTTAGATGCTGTAAACTTTGGTGGAAATATGTTCTGCAAGCATCCCGGCTGGGCTTTGTCCCGAGGGATGCACATGGCTACAGGATCCAGCAAAGACACGAGGAGCATTACCAAACCAAAGTACTCTTCCCATCAACTAGGTAACTCTTGTTAAAACCCCAAACTGCTTAGTAAAGAAAACCCTCACTTCTGTTCAAAGAAACAAATCAGAAACATTGAATATTCACAAAAAAACCTGCTTGCTTTTTTTACCACAGAAGCATCTTTAAAAAGTTACCTTTTTCTATCCAGGCTAGCCAAGGCTGGAAAATGTTAGAAATTATTCTTGAGGATTTTTGGGGCATGAAAATTATTTGCTAATATTTTATTGGAAAAGGAAGTAATTGTTTCAAGTTACTCCCCATTAGCACAGTTTGTCTCTTAGCACCGAAGTTCATAAAAGAAAGTCCAGTAGTTTTGGCACATGAGACCTGATCTGTACAACCATAACTGAAAGTTAATCTGAAAGATGAACCAAGTAACAATGTCTATTCTTTAAATTCCTCTGATAAGCACATACTAGAACTCCTTCAGGGAATATGCCCAACCTTCCCTACTGCCTAAACATGTTACCCTGAAGTCTCTACTATCATCTACACATAACATACAACGATGGGTTATGCTTGTATAGTTTGACACAGCATTAGAAGCAGGACTTGGGAAGGCAGCCAAATACCAGAGGCTACATTCCCCAGCTCATTAAAGTCTATTTACTATTGCCCATAATGTTATTTTATATATAAAAATACAAAAGGAGATCCATGTGGAATTAACAGTATTGTTCAGTTCTGTGGTTTGCCTTTTTTTTTTTTTCTACATGAAAGAACTAGGTCAATATTCTCCAGAATTACCCAACTTCCTTATACGATAAGAAAGGAAAACCATGCCTATTATGAACATGGTTTGGGGAAAAACAGTAACATGTATGGTAACTTTTTTTTCTCATTTGACATATTAGAAGAGGAAGCATAGCAGAAAAGCCCTCCGCCATATGGAATAATACAGATTTTTATGTGAAATATCAGCACAGACATCTACCACTGGAACTAATAAAGCAGTAGCAGACTATTAGGTGGGCCACTCACCAGAGGAAAATGAAGGTTATATTGTGCCTTTGGGCTTCACAGCTCTGTTTTGATTTCAGAAGTGTGCAGAGAAATCTAGATTCTCTGTGACATTTAAAGTACTTGCTACAAGATCCATCTGCCTGATTTCACCAGTATCGACTCCTGCATCGGTTCTCTCCAATTTGTTTGGCCACTTGATACCCAGCTACTCATTCTCCACTTTCTCCTACACCTCTGGGTGCCCTACTCTCAACTTTCAGTCCTCTGAGTGACATGGGTAAGAAAACAAAAGCCAGAATAGATCACAACCAACAGCAACTGTTTAATTTAGCAGCCAAACTCCATCAAGCCTCTAGTGTACACGCAGAAATCAAGGTTTACTAGAAGTAAAATCTGCCAAAATTCTGGACAGATCTCACATAAAAATAAGGTACACACACAATAGAAGTTTGAGTGCAAGGGGTGAGATGGTTTCTAAACCAAACCACAGCAAAAAACCCACAAACAATATCAGTATGGGCAAAACCAACAAATGGGGTAAGAGATAATTCCGTTAGCTCTTCCTGAGAAAAACAGAAGTCGTTTTTGTTGACATGAAGAAAGCTTGAAGGGTCAAAGAATTATAATGTATAAGGATTGCTGTAACTGAGCCATTTGACAAAGAGTTGGACAACTTTAAATAGCTGGATCACCTATAATCATTCTAAAAAGCATCTAGGATTTCAGCTTCATTAAGGCATGTCTGTACCGTCCTATCTTGTCAGTGAAGACACAGTAATTTCAGAATTAGCGGACTGAAATGAGTCCACAGACTTCATTACATTGGCACATGGGATGGTTATTAATAGGTGTTACCTTCACACTAGTTAAAACAACACTCAATGTCTGCATGAACCCCATTGCGAATCTCACATTTACATCAATATCTTTGAATCCATCCAATTCTGCCTTTAATCTGTCTGGGGAGAATGATGCCTCCAGAGATAGATGCCGTTGGGTCTTTGGATGCCATAGTTTTATAGAGTTATAACCACAGTTTATGCATTTTAACTCCATCATGAGTTAAAATCAGGAGTTTATGCATTTTAACCCACTTCTGCACACTGCCACAGACTATATGCAAGTCCCTTAACAGTTTATGTCCAAAGAGATCTGGGGATGTTTGGCATCTTTTAGGGTTTATTTAATTTATTTTCCCAGCAAACTGGCATTCCAGCTGATAGCTCTGGAAGTGTGTTCCCATTCCACTACATTTAAATTATTTCAAAGGTTATAGTAAGCGAGGGGAGAACTAGCAGATATAGATAAGTATAGTGAGTCATATATTCACCCCAAGGAAAAGTATTGCTTGCCTTTGCTGAGGTAAGTAAATAATCAGCTACACTCGAGGCACTTCTCTTCCAGTCCCTCAGAAGAGTGTTTTACACAGGCAAAAGCTTCTGAAGGCTTTGAAAAGGGAAACACTGAAAATTCATCATCTCCCTGCACAGGAGAAATATTGTGCCTGCCAAACTGAGCATCCAGACACTTGACCTTGAAATATTCAACTGATTCATCATGGTAACAGTTTTCCTTCATAGACTGTCTCAGAAATAAAATCAATAATTTGCTATATCCAAAATATTTCTCAGAAATGTGCTCACTTTGATGAAAGATTTCTACAAAAAAAACAAAACAAAAAAAAGATTTCTAAAAAAAAAGAGGTTTTGTCTCTTTATTGAGTGAGAAGTAATGGCATCAGCATGTGAGGCCGTAGCCTGATGGATCCTCCTGTATAAAATGTTCCAATGTCGGGGTTTTTTTTCCTTATTTAAGAGGAGGATTTATAAGTCAGTTTGTTGTGTCATGACAATAAATATTTTAAGTGTCTGATAATGAACCTCGATGAATTGAGATTCATCTGGCTAAATACAGATATAGGTCTTCAAGTTAACCATTGTACCCACCACAGACAGTCAGAGGAGTTTAAGCTGTAAGTAATTTTTTCATTACAAGAGATACCTAAATAAAGTTATTTATGCCTTTAAACTTCTAAGTGACTATAAAAGGGCAGAAGACTATAAAGGAAATCACGGAACTACAGCTCCATTAAACTTGGCCTTGAACACTTCCAGGGATGGGGCAGCCACTGCTTCTCTGAGAAACCTGTGCCAGTGCCTCACCAACTTCAGAGTAAAGAAAAATCAGTTTGGTCAGCCTAGATGAATCCTTTTCTGCTCTTCACTGTTAGAACATTTATTTCTACCCTCATCATCAGCATTACAAATCCAAGGTAAACATGAAAGAAAAGCCAGAACACCACTTAGCATCATGTGCTTTTACACCAATAAAATTATCATCTTATTTGTGTATTCCTTAACACTTATCCTACACCATTATTTTAGCCTCTGGATAACAAATTATAATGTAAAATAAATAACATACCTAAGAACAAACCCTATTTAAAAGATCTAGTGGCTAGATGCTAATGTAAACACAGATACTAAATACGTAGATGCAATATTTAAAATTATCTGGTAGGTATGATGAAAGTCCAGAAGTGCAATGAATAAAAATTTGTGTAGCCATAAGATAAATTTATACAATTAAGTTCTCCTAAGGCTTTTTTTCTCATTTTATTTAAGTTTTTACTGCCCAGTCATATGGAATTACCATTCCTCTTTCTTTAAAGGTCATTCTCTATAGTGGCTTATTTAGGGAAATTTTACTGACCACAAATACTCCCTGTGAGGTTACAGAAAGTCTAAAACTCAGTGAAAACAAAGGTTGCTCCAAGGATGGAAGAACATTTGAGTCAAGAAAAAATCCTGGAAGAATAAAACCAAGTTTCTGAGCACAGACATTTGCTGTTAGGGCTTTACAAGGCATCACCTCTTAACCTTTTGCCTTGGGTGGCTTCTGGCTCTCTTGGAGCTCCTGAAAGCACTTTTCAGCCCCCATCGACATCTGGTACTACAGATTCTAAACGTGCTAAAGAATTTGGACCAATACTTGTTCTGCCCGTCACTGACTGATTTTTGTGTAAATCCCTGGCTTTCACACAGCCTCTCTAACCTCAAGTAGCGTCATACCAGTCTGTAACATTTTGGTGTAGGCAAAGAAAATTATTTTATAGACTTGAATCATTAAATGATTAAAAAAAAAGAAATAAAAAACCCACCCCTCTGAACTAATTAACAGCAGAGCATGATTTAAGACCCAGCAAGAAACATCAAAAGACATTACAACATTGTTTGATGCTCCTCTCTTGGCAGTAAGCCTCCCCCCATTTCACAAACAGAGGGAAAACAAATGTTTCCAGTTACACGTACGCTCACACACTCGTGGCTAAGTGAGGCCAGACCTTTCTCTGCTCACTACACTGCTGTGCCTCAGTTGCCAATTGGCTCCAAGTATTTCACAGAAACATAAGGTTCCTCCTGCAGCAGGGCCTAGATAATGAGGGACAATTATGAGATTAAAGCATACTGACTCCCAAAGGAGATTAAATGGGTATGGATACAGTGCAATACAGTATGAAGAATTTTATCCCTGCAGAGGCAATCAGAGAACTTAAAATTAAGGTGATCACACAAAACCTACAGACTTCCAGGGATGGTTGACAGTCTGAGCTTTGTTCAGAGAAAAGAAAAATACGTATTACCCTTATTATATGTATAAGCAAATGCTATCCATAAAATGACAGCCAGCTCCTTAGTGCACCCCATTCCCTTTTACAGCCCACTTCCAGCCTGGACACTTCCAGAAGCAAGGCAGAGAGCTTTGGGACTGCAGGAGCAGGGCCCTTTCTGTGCCACTGCCTCCAAAATAATGAGAAAGAGAGGATATCATGTGAAGGAGAAGCAGCACGACTGTGTTGACAAAATCATTCCAACAAACAGGTAGAAATCTCAATAAAACTTTTTACACTCCATTGTCTCACACACATCAAACATTTTGAAACTATTTCTTGAAGAACCATATTTTAAATTGGTTTCTGGCTATAAAACTGAGCATAAAAGAAGTGGAAAAAATAAGCAACCCTAACCAAACAGATATTTGCAAAAAAACCCAAGATGCAAATACATCTCCATGGCAGAAGAAATTCATGCAGAAAAATTTCTGCAAGATTTTATCCTCCTCTGAACTTAAAAAGTACCCAAACAAACCAAAAAATCCCACAAGACCTAAAGTACTTTTGGCCAGCTACCAATGATGTCCCCTCACATCACCTGACACAACACAGCAGTTGCTTCTCCTGTTTTTGTACCTATGATGAACTTCAGTGATCACCTCTCTCTGTGTACAAGGGAACATTTTAAGATGCCTGGAAGCCACAAAAGTTTGGCAAAACAGAGTTGGCTCTGTTTTAAATATTATGTAGATTATAAAGGACAGAACAAGTTTTACTTTGTAAATACAATTAACAACAGTTTTACCTTTACCTTTGCACTCAGGTTTTTCATTTTAACAGTTTAATCTCTGAGTGTGTCCTCATTTTATTTGTCAGACACATAAATCCACAGCCTTTTCCACAAAATGTTTGGATTGCAGCAACTGGCAAGACGCACACTTACTCTTCTGGTTTCCTGAATAAATCAGCAACCTGGAAGACCAGAGGGAGCTCAGGGAAACTACTGTCTTCTCTTAACTAAGGAGGTTGAACTGTCATTCAGTACAATCCATGCCTAAAAGCCAGTGAATAACCATCTTTAAAATAAAGGACCTATTGGGAATCTCTTCCTCTCTTTTTTCAAGCCACAACACAAATTTAATAGTGCTCTAGGATCTCAGAGTGTGGATTTGAGAATAAAGGACTTGGGAAGATGTGTGGGAGTTTCAACTAAAAACTCACAGCTTGGTTAAATGTGAAAGGTACTATGTTTGTGAACACAGGAGGCTGCTTACAGGAAAGAGAACTTAAGTTGTCTGCAAGTAGGTGCAATAGCAAAATCTGCCTTCTCAAGGCAGAGCCACCAGTAGCTGTGTAAACAAGCAAGAAACCTCTTAACTCACCAAGCCACTTATTAAATCTGTTTAAATATTTTAGACTCAGTGTCTAGAACAGCAGATTTTAATAGAACTTAAAATCTGGGTGTGCAATTCAACAGACAGGTTTTGGTAATAGTAAACCCTTTCTCTCCACCTACCTGCTTTAAATCTCTGTCTCACAAAACAAAAGCAATGAAAAAGAAATTTCAGAAAAGGTGAGACTGCAACAGGTGAACAAGTGAAAGGCTCTCAAGTGCATCTGAATCTCTTAACCAAAATAACAACTGATTATTGATAACTTAGGTGCATCAATCAATTGCTTGAAAAAAATTTCTCCAATCATAATCAAGTTCTATACCCTTGCATATCATTTTGGAAAAAGAAGGAAAAGTAAAAAGCAGTTTGCTGAGGGAAACTCCACAGTCCAGAGAGTTAAAAATATCAGAGGAGAAAGACTAATCCTGCACTCTCATTCTGCTTGGCTGTGCAGCTTCCTCTGTGTAGACAAGATTGTCTTAATTGACGTTTGTACAGAACACTGGTAATCTTGCCTATGTGCATTGTATCAGGCACAGATAAAGTAAATCCACACTATGTGAGGACAGACAAGAGATTTAAGTAGGTTTTTTTCACTCCAAGTTGTCTCACTGGAAGAAATAAGTCATTAGGAAAAAACATATTTGGATTCTCCAAATATTTCTTTGTCATGATAGAACCCTCTGTCCCCAAAACAACAATTTTAAAAGAAATCCTTCCTTCTGTCTGCACCTTCTATTTTTGTGCACAGCCTCCCCAATTTTTAAAATAGTGCTCTGGCAAAACATGAAAAATTCACAAAATAATTGGCTGAGTTTTGGCAAAGCATAAAAAGTGTAAGGAAAGGCTGTGAAATGGAAAGCCAGGCATATGATAAATCTGTCCTTGTAGAGAGGGTGAATTACTCACAGCCCACTAAGTCACTCTTTGCCTGGATTCACCAATTTTGGATTTCTGTGTCAAATCTGACAGGTTTTTAATTCCAAAATAAAGGGACACCAGCACAAAGCTGCGATTTGCTTCAAGCAAGGTGTGACTTCAAAAACTATGTGTACCTGATGCACATCACCTCTCTGAAGAGGTGCCAGTCCAACTCTTGGATAATGGGGGAAATTGTACATTAAAAATTGGCAACACTATCCTCCAATTGGTTTCAACCACTGAAGCATCAACAGGGGGGTGGCTTGCATGACCTAAGAGGCTGGTTTTGTCTCTGCATTCCAATGGTGACATTTTGAGATGTCCATCAGGAATTGAGTGTGCACAGGCATTGCATCCATGCTTTCCCCACAAATGCATGGATTTGGCTCTGTGACTCCTTGTTTACTCAACCAACCAGTCTTCCTGTATCTTTTTAAGGACTCCACTCCTAATTTTAAAGAATTCTGTTTACATATTAAAATAGCAACTTGTTAATCATTTCAATTCAACTGGATATTGCTTGTGACATGCAGGAAATGTTCTACATAGCGCTGTCAGAGAAAATGAACGTCTCACCTGGAGGGAGGCAAAGGCAGGGGGAAAACATGACAACTACTACATATAAAATAGCAGAAAATACTGTTTTCTCTAAAACATTCCACCAAAAAGCCAGCAGGGATCTTTGGAAGCATGACTGTAGTTTGCTTAACTAGAATAAATCATAAAATATGAGTAGTTAAGTCAGCCAGGGAAGGTGTATCTGAATTTCATATCACATTTCCAAATTTTTCAAGGTACTTTAGACGTGTGAGTCCCAAATACGTGATTCTTTCATATTTCCAGTGACAAGTCAGGCCCTCCACTCTGAAAAAGAATGAGCAAAGTACTTTTGAGAGTTTCACCTACAGTGAGTTCATATCATACTGAATTAATGATACAATATTTCATATAATAAGTATCTTTATTACCTAGAGAAATGACTATAGCTCAGGCAATTTCCTAAGACACCTTCAGCACAGTTCCTAATGAAGTTTCATCAGCTGGAGGGCAAGGGGGAAGAAACAAAAAGAAGAGATCTTTCAGGAAAAGCAATTTCCAAAAAATTGCTCTGGGAATAAGTAATTCCTGAATGCCTGCAATTCAGGATGTGCCACACATGATCTTGTGTTTAAAGTGCAGTTGAACTCCAAAGAGGAGATGGACGGAGGCTAGAAAGATTTATATGGCTACAGACTTGTTGGTTTACTGTTGGGATGAGTGCAGCTCTGATTTAGGATGTGCTGAGCAGGCCTTTATATAAAATAATAATAATAAATTAGTGATACACATGTAGATTTATGTGTCAGGAGTCCAGAGTGCAGAATACACACTTAATGAGTTTTAGAAATCTGTATGAGTAAATATAACTGAAATCACACCGTGGGATGTCCCTGTCTTGTGTCTCTCAATAGGATCTAAATTACATACGGTCTGTTTTCAACATGTGTATAAATATGCTCACAGAAACACACTAATTATCAGCCTGCAAAATCAGCCTGGGGTTTGAGAGCCAATTAAGATCCCTGTGGGTTCATTTTTTTGTCAGGAAAGTCAGCAGAGACAACTCAAAACATACACAGGAAGTCTATCTGCTGCCTAAGATGAGATTTGTACAATTATTTTTCTGACCATAACTGTGCTTACTTAATTTCTTCTCACTAACTTTACATTTCCCATATATGATTCATGGTGTTATGCCAAGGTCACCCAGGTCCTTGGTATTAAAAGGTTATACAAACACATCCCTGGAGGAACTAAAATGAATCAGATACGCAGGGGACAGACTGCAGGCCTGGACTTGGAAAGGGAGGGAGTGTGAAAGCCAGACCCCCTGACAAAAAAACCCCTCAAAAATAATAATTTCACTTTCATTTGTAACTTCACACAAAACACAAAGAAATGTAGCGTTACCAGCTGGGAAAGAGAATCAGCAGAAACTGTTTCCTCTAGGGGAGGAGCATGGAGGCAAAAAGGTAATCGCCCCCCAACTTCTGCACTTCTAGAAATCACCTGAGGACCTCTCGGGGCTCTGCTTTCTCGTGCCCCCACGAAACTCAGCACCCACACAGATCACTGATCAAACTCCTGATTTGCAGTTGATTTTCGCAGAATCATTGGACGGGACATTAAATATCTTGTTCCAACCCCCCTGCCATGGGCCGTTCCCTAAATGAGGTTGCTCAGGGACCCATCCAACCTGGCCTCGAACACTTTAAGGGATGGGGAATCCCCAGTTTCTCAGAGTTTCTGTTAGACAAGCTTCTCCGCAAGTGAAACACAATAAGAAGATGTAAAAGCTGCAGACAGGACTATGCAAGAATCAGCCAAATTATTTCCTTTTCCATGGTATTTCTGTGAACTCTACTGCACTGAGCTCCAACCATCAACATTATGCATAAAAATGCTGGAAGAAAGATGGCAGGAAGCAGTGTCAGATGATAAGACTAACAATTTATGACTCTGCAACTTCAAAATACTGTAATGTTAACAGCAACAGCTTGTGTTTGTAACATCTCTGTGAAACAATGCACATTGGAGTTGTACAGGTGTGGAAACTGAGGGAAACAGATTTAACAGGTTGCTAGAAATATCCTAGAAATTTTGTGTTCAAATTACGACCAGCATACAGTTTTTTGTTTCTAGTCTTGTATTTGTGCAGGTTTTTAATCCTCCTAAGTTCCACGCAATTCCTGAGTTCCTTCAAGCTTGCCACAGAGCAATCATATCAATCATATAGTTATCACAGAGCAATTATAGCTCTATGATAAAGACAATCGATTTGGACTTCAGCACTAGACTGAGCCGAAGAAATCCTGAAAGAGCTGGGGATGCAAACAGCACGGAAAGTCCAAGTGGCTTGAAAAACACGAGTAAAGATGGACCTCTAAAATTTTAGTAGACAGTAGCTATGAGAAAGAGTAAAACTACTGTTCCCACCAAGCAGCAACCAGCAAGCGAAGGCAGGATTTCATCCCAAGAGATAACTTTCCTGATTTTGCTGGTTTGTGTAACAGCAAGGTTCTGAGCACAACTCCTTGAACATAGCTGCATTTCTTCTTGCCTCAGTACAGTCTTGCTGTGAATTCTAAAAATCTCTCTCCCAATATTCAGTCCTGCTTCATTTTGAATGCCTGTTCTTTCTATTACTCATCAAATAACATTCAAAACATAAATGGAACAAGGTGGCAGAAACTTGCTTCCAGCTCTAAATTCCTGACAGTACGACTCAAAGTGTGTAATTTACAGCTGGAAAAAACCCCAAAAAACAATAAAGCAATGACTTCTTGTTATTGTTACCTTTATTTGAGAGGTTGCAGCCAAAAACTGTCCAAATTCCAGACAGTGCAGGAACAGTCACACTTTCTTCTGCCAACTTACAGCATGTTAGGACAGGAATAACTTTTTCTACGAGGACAGCGTGGTTGAGGCTTTTTTAGAGCAACAATTTTTTAAACAGTGAATTAAGAAACACTATATTCACTGACAATTGAATAACCAAACACCTGGCACACAACCTGCATGTTCCCAACCAGACCAACACCCATTTCCTCTGCCCTTGTTCTTGTGCTATGGATCATCTGTGCTGGCAATCTCAAGATCTGGCTGATGCCCTCCACTGCAAGTTCACCTTGCTTTTTAGTTTTACCACATTCGTAAGCTCTGTTTCTCCAATTTTAGTAGAAACAATTTCCAGACTCCTAAGTCCATTTTACCCACTTTTCATTCAGTTCTTCTCCTTGCTCTTACTTCCTTCCCACATAAAATCTCGACAGCTCCACGGTGGAACCTATGCCAACACCATTATTTTGCACAGGTAATAGAAATTCACACTTAGGAGTGAAACAAGTTACCTTCCAAGATGTCACTCCAAGTGACCCTGCCTGGGGTCCACATCACTGAGTTCATACAACTCCTCACACAGACCTGTCTCTCATAGCTGCCAAAAAATCAGCTCACATGAATAAGGGATGGTGAGACAAAGAGAAGTAAGGCTGCCATACAGTGTGGCACTGCAGAGAGGTGCCATCCCAGCCCCGGGGCAGAGGCTCCTCCAGCACCAGGCTGCAGCCCAGGAGAGAGCCTGGCTCAGCTGCCAGGGACCACTAGGCACCTTCTACTGCCCTCCTCTGCTTTGTGCTATGCTTTAAAGAAAAGCCTTGAAGTTTTCCCCTTCCTGCCAGACGCACACACAGCATCGCGTGTGTACCAAAGCTGAACTGGACCCGGCACCGGCGGGCAAAACCCTGCGGCTGCCTCCCGGCAAATGTCATCAGGTGAAGCAGGCACTCGGCTCCCTGAATAAACAGAGCGGGATGAGGGAGGGAATTACTGACATTTCCGGGTCTGAAGAGAGATCTCCGGAGCCTCGGCTCCTTTCCAGGTCAGACTGGCTGCCGCCAGCAGCGCTGATGGGGAGAGGGAGAGCAGTGGTGTGTCCTGACGGTGAGTGAGGGCCGCGGGGCGACACGGAAGGAAAAACATCCATCTTTCCAACATCTCACGGAGAAAACTGTCAGCTCAGCCTTTCCTTCCTTTTTTTTTTTTTTTTTTAATCTTTTATTTTACTGATAGGATTAAGATTCTTACCTCGGTAAGCTACTTTCTTAGGGTGGAAAAATCAGCATTGGTTAAGGAATCCGGGAAGGAGAAATGGACTGAAAAGCCCGTGGTTGTTTGCACACCTTGGCTGGTGCTCTCAGCAGGATGCCAGTGCAGGGATGCTCCTCCTCTGGCTGGGGAGGTGGATAATCTCCTCTGCTGGCAATTAGCAGTTCGCATCAAGCCATTCCGAAAAACTAGTGAATGAACAGAACATCCTATTCCACCCAAATCCAATTTCTCTGCTCAAAAATCCAGGTTTTACGCGGCAGACAGACTGGAGGAAAAGAAAAGAGTTTAGGGTCCTCAGGAAAAAACCCAACATACCATATTATTTGTTTTAATAGCACTGTCAGATGAAGACCATGGTATTCAAAAGTGTTCCTGGGAACCTTCTGACTTTAAACTGTACAGCCCCCAGTTTTCTGCCTCTGAGGCTTAGCATGAAGGTGGAGAGGAATAATTCTAGGAAAATAAAAGCAGTTCTCATATGCAGGGATAAATCTCCCTAGTCCTGGAGCTAGACTTGCAATATGACTGATTCAGCAGACACAAAGTTTCACGGAGCTATAAAGGATTAAATGGAGATAATTTCATCTTTTCAAAGTACTCTTTTCTCCCTGTTTCATCTGTAGTGCTTCCCACTCTGCTCAATACCGCAGCAACCCAAAAAGGGCAGCTGGCACAAACTGGCCAGGCACATCAGCCCACGGGGCTCTCTCCTTGCACACAAAGATTTGTTTAGCAGGAACCTTTGGGGCAAACTTCAGGTCCTTAAAGAACCAGTCAGAACCTCTCATCCTCCAGAGACATGTTGCCAAACTCAAATGCACAAAGCATTACAAAACATTTTCAATACAATCTTCCTGGGACTACGCAGGCATGGGTTTGTTATTGAAGGAGAAATATTCACAGTCTCTCACTTGGGATACAAGAAGAGATGGATGGGAACTATCTTGCCCTGCTGTCACACGCCCTTCCTGTCAAAGCCCTTGGGACAGCAGCTTCCAGAGCACTGACGCTTGTTGATGACAAAGTCTTCTGAGTGTCCTGCGAACAGGGGTGTAACTGTGTGTGGGAGGCTGGTAGGAGAGATTTTAACCAATGGTCAAAATAGAAACTCCACACGTCTTTATATTATGACTCTTTTTTTGTCCTATTACAGGTGGGGAACCAATTTTGCTTTGACTGTTTTTAATATAACATCATTCTTTATGGTTTTTCTCTCAGAACTGTCTTGACAGCAAAAGTAACACTACTATTTCTCCCCAAAACAACAACAAAAAAATCCCAATCTCCCATACTCTTTCTCTGACCCAATGAACCTCTTCTGTAACTTTACACCAGAGAACAGCCCCGCTCTGTGTTTCAATCTTATTAGATGCTTTTAAGATTTTAATCATTCATTCATTGGCTGCTAAGTGAATATTACATCCCTTTCCTGTAGGCAATCAGATACTGTAATGCTTTAATGTTAAAACTTGCTAGTGCTGCATGCAAAAAGGTAACAAACAGTTTCTTATTCAGTGCTGGATCGGTACCCAGCACACCACCTCACTAGTTGCAAATACCGTGAAGGCACCTTTATTAGTAGAGCTGATCCAACAATATTTGAAAACAAATTACCAAATACAATGCTCACAATGAAAAAACCAGGCAGACTTGTAAAACAATAACTTAGGGCTGTGACTCTGCATTTTTCTGAGCAAATGCTAAAACTGTATTGATGCACTCCAGTGACATTTTTAGTGAAAATATCATTGGATCTTTTTGTTTGTTTTGCAGTTTTTGGTCAATAAACCATTTGGTTGTGTATACAGTATTTTGTCAATTACTCTAATACAGAGGAGAGAAAAATCAGTGTAGATGATATTCTTGATAAACATGCCAGAGCTCTAAACGTGCAAATTGGGAATTTAAGTCATTCTTGTATTCTTTCCTAGGCATCTACTTTTTGGCAACTGCTGGAAGTTGCTGCTGGAAATTGGACTTGATAAATCCATAGTCTGGCTACTCTGCTGTTCCTGAGATTATTTTAAAATAATCTGATATATTGGTAGAACAGTTGAGCACGACAAAGTTTTTATTACATTATGAGTATTCAGCAAAGCTTTCTTTTATAAAAAATGTCAAAGTTATTTCTCTTTACTCATGGATAAAACAATTGCTCTGAATTCTATAGTTCCAAACAAATAACAGAAAAAATTATTATTTTTCAAGCCTCTGGGTCTGTTCTCCTTTCCTGGATTTTTTCAAACTCCGAGGGTTTGACCCCAAGCGTAATAAATTCAATGAAAATCTTTCTACTATCTTGATCAGATTTTGGGTCATGACCAAAGCTGAACTTCCTCCCTTTCTCTGTTCCTTCCGTAACAGTTACAGGCCAAACAGACAGAATAACAACCTGTTGACAGGTAACACTAATTTACAGTAATATGAGAGGTAGAAGCATCACACACACCTTTGCTGTAAACTGAGCTCAGTGCTGTTTGCAACTTATATAACTTCGTCTCAGGTTTCTTTACAATCATAACAACAAATTTTTTCTTTAAAGACAAGTTTTCCTCCAAATTAATATGTCCATTAAATCACTGGGTATCTCCTAGTCTGTCATCAAATAATAAAGAACACAATATAAGAAGTGGGAAAGGAATCCTTTAATGTGCTTTTACAAAGATGGTTCTGTCAGTTTTGCAGCTCAGATCAGGCACTAAAGTTCATGAGGCACATGACAGCTTCTGAATTATAATATTTTTTTTAAATACTATTTGAAATAGCTTCTTGCTAAAAAAATCTACACCTGAGTTAGGAGAACATGGAGGGTGGTTGGGGGACACAGAACAATTCTTGTCCTACCAGCAGTTTGGAAAACCTAGTGAAGGTTTTCCATTCAACATGTCCCTAAGGATGTTAATTCCTGCACCATTCAATATCGCATGAACACAAACAAAATAATGCATTAATTAATTTTAAATTCTCAAGTATTTCTTGGCTATATTTCATATCCCCAACTATCACTCCTAAATTTCAGTATGCATTACCAAATTACAAAGATGGTACTGCTATTCATATTTTAAACTAAAAAATAATGTCCTTCCTAAAAGCTGTACCTTTTTTTTCTGGTAGTAGAGTCCCTTTGTCCTTCAATAAGCTGTTAAATCATTACAACCAGAAAATGAACCGTAACTTCTGGGAAGTTTCACTTACAAATAAAACCAAACACCATCAAGCTTCTTCCATAACTATTATATTATTTGATTTTCATGATGTATGATACATAGTTCTGCTACTTAGGAAGTTGGATCTACATGGAAATTATACTTTATGGCCACTAAGATCACTCTATTTAACAGGAAAAATTGGCAGGGAGGGAAAGGAAGAAATGTTGGTATGAACATGTTTTTGCTGAATTACTTGCCCATCCAACAAGGCGAACCAGTTCAGCTGCAGTGGAATCATTCCTCTGAACTTCACACCAAGCACACACTGAATTTTGCATAAGTGAATGAGGGTATTGATAACCCACCACACTGACCTAACAAAGAAGTTCTTTCAATCAGGAAAGAAAAGTTAGATGGTAAAGGTACCATTAAAAACCTCTTCTTTTACACCGACTGTTTAACATGAACAGGAAAGATGCAAATTAGGCTAGAAACAAGATGCTTCAAAGTCCTTAACTTATTGTAGTGTAATTTAGCCATTACCTTGCAATCAGAAAGGACTTTTCATCATTACTACTGCTGGGAGGTAAAGTTGGTAATAAATTAAATCTAATACACATGGGAGGTGATTGTTATCTTGACAGTCTACCAGTAAGTTGTTATCAGAAAGCTCAAATACCTGTAAACTCAAATGTAAACAACTTTATATCACTGAGAGTCACGAGGCTTTTCTTTTTCACCAGCTCAGGGTGTTGCATCAGTGCATTAATTTGCATTAATGATCAGAGCATCTTAAACAGGTTCACAAGCAATACAATAGAAAAAGCTATTGGAACCACATGCTGAAAAACCCAAAGTCAAAAGGCCAGAAAAAAAGGACACCTTTTCATGGCCAGGCACCATTAAAAAAAATCTAATTTGCTTTTATTGAGGAAGTTTGAATAAACATTCTCAGCATAGTGTTTGTCTTTCTGACATCACTGCCTGTAGTTTCTGAACTTAAACATCTATATATAAATATATTTTGGTTAATCAGAAATCATATAAAATTAAAATGAAAATAAACTTAGCAAGATAATAAGATGGGGTTCTTACCAATGGCTACACCCAGCCCACAAGATACACCAGTGCAGAATTCCAGACAGATTATTTAGAACTGAAACTCAACTTGAAACAACACAAGGTAAAGATGCCAACCTAACCTGAAAATCAGATTTTTAGTGAAGCATACACTCCACTTTCTCCTTTCAGCAAACTGTTTCGCAGGACACCCTTCGGTAAAACTACACCAAACAATTGCAACAAAAAATGGGCTCAGAAGAATTTCGTGGCTTAATTTTTCTACCTGTAATTGTCATATTGCCAAGGTAATGGGAAAGGTATGAGCAATTCTTTAAACAGTTGTGTTTTAATTCTGATGCCAAGTCTTTTGGTTATGAAGAATTTTTTCTGACTGAGTTGA
The DNA here is from genome assembly GCA_013390025.1 of Pitta sordida. Taxonomy (NCBI): domain Eukaryota; kingdom Metazoa; phylum Chordata; class Aves; order Passeriformes; family Pittidae; genus Pitta; species Pitta sordida. The sequence goes on from WEKX01011158.1 coordinate 247,251, forward strand.
AAGTCTATCACAAGTACACAGAAAGACCTAGGGCAAGAACAAAGGTGCAGGGCAGAAGCTAGTTTATTCAGGTTTGTCAAGTTAAATCTTGTAAAATATGTACACATTTAATTGTTTTCATCATTTATATATGTTTCAAGCATGGAGGGGGCCTCCTGAATCATTTAGTACACGGCAAGAGCCAATTCTGGAAGTCCTGTTTGATCAGGGAAGGAGTCACTCATTTCTGAAGCTTTAAAAGATGGATTAGGGGGGGGTGGTGCAGAGGGTGTCACACTAGACCCAGACAATTTGGAACCATTTAATTTATTTCAAGCAAAAATATCTGAAGAGCAGCCTGAACTTTGCAAGCAACCCTACCAGTGGGTTAGACACATTATAAAGGATTAAACAAAGCAATAAAGTAACGGGGAGGAAAATGAGGGGCAATGAGTGTGTGGGAGACCCCTGTAATTGAGAAAGCATTATAAAATGAGGTACCACTTGCAGTAAAGCAGTTAATGAAAGCATTGCACAAGTCTGGTTTCTGTCTCTTGTTGTCACTTATTTCTCGGAATGGCTGGATTTGCTGCCTCTTTTCTTCTTAAAAAAAAAAAGATTACAAAAGGGACACCTGGAAAAACGAGGACGTGGACATAGCTCCAGTCTACCTTCCTGACTCCCTCCCCACTCTCAGCACTGTCCAGGCTCCTCCCCACCTCTTTTCTTTCCTCAAAAGCAGTTTCTCAGCTGCAGGAATGCCAAGCCATTCTTTCAGGTAGCTCAGCCTCACCACTTCTCCTTTCACATGTCAGGATGCCATTCAGCAGAGCTTTGTAGGTACATGTTGGGAGGAGTTTTCCTCAGGCTCAGTACCAGGAGTGCACACAAATGGTTTAAGAAAAAAACAGGAAGATCAGCTTACCACATCCCCACAGACCATCTTATCACTTTTACACCAAGATTTTTCTCTTATGCTGTCTTTTTATCATTGTTTTGACAAATATTAAACCACAAGAGATCCAGGGGAGGAGGA
>WEKX01011158.1:267673-284294 GCA_013390025.1 Pitta sordida
TTTTTTTTTTTGCTTGTGAACTTCAACATGGCACCAAACTGTGTCTGAATAACAGCCTGCTGCCATTTAGGTGGGCTTTCATCCTGGTAAGCTGCACGGCAGACACAAAGCCCTTGTGAGGATTTCACTTCACTCTGAATTAGTGTCTAACATTGAGAACGCCTTTCATCATCGGCTTGTATTGCCTTCAGGTGCCTATAAATTCCTCTCAGTCTTTATGTAGCACTTGTCTATCAGACCATGTCATCAATTTTACTGCAGGCAAGAGGCAGACACACCTCTTCCTGAGACACAGACAACACAACAATTACCACAGCCACTCTTGCATTATCGTTTCCTATCAGCTCATTGCCAACTGCTAATCACCCACGACTCGCTATGGAAAACACATCCCACTTTCCAGGCTCTCTTTACCTCACTGGCACTGAGACTTGTAAGGTTAAAATGCCCTCCAGGCATCACATGCCACCTTAATAGAAATTAATAACTAACACATACTCTCAACTTTTTTTTTAAACGAGTCTGTGCTGCACTTGTGCGTAAAATAAGTTATTTTGTTAAAGAAGAGGTGAGGTGAATTTGTCTTGTCTTCTGAATGTTAAAAAAAATGCATGACATGAGCACACATATCGCTCAAGGAATTTGACAGCTCAAGAGATGGGATAGGGAGTGCTTCATGTTGAGGGTAACCAACTTATTCTTACCTGTGATCAAGAGATATCTAAAGCTGTACCTGTCCTCTTGTAGCTGCTTGGTTAAATGTGCTGGTGCTCAGCTAACAGGAACAGTTCTCCATTCACATCAACCCTGCCATCAACCAACTGTGAGATTCTTCACTCACATGTAACAATCAAGAGGAATCAGCCAAAGTGTTTTCTGCCTGAAGATTATCAACCTTCACCTCAATTCACATCTCAGAGCCTAATTCTGAACTTGGTTAAAATCCACACCTGAAAACAACTGAAAGCTCTTGGAGTTTCTGAGTCTTAGCAAAGAGAGGCACAGACCTTATCAGTCCTTACCCACTCCATTAAGCCCAAGTAAAATCAGTTCAGGTAAGCCACCTTTGTGGTTCAAGTTATGATCCTTGTTTTGGCATAGGAGAACTACCCACACATAATTCAGTTACTCCATCTAAGCAACAAGTCCTGGCTCAGGGCTAGGAAAGTCACACAACCTGGTACCTTCTTGTGATTGCCAAGCCATACTTTTATCACATTGCTGCAGCCATGAGATGCAACGAATTTGTGCTGCCAAGTACCTTTTCTTCTCTGTATCACATAGTACTTCAAGGAACCTACTTCAATGCAGTCTGCTTCACTCCCACATTTTAGTAGAGACTGATCCTGCTGCCTTCTCACCTCCTGAAGAGCACACCCCAGTAGTTATTCCTCTCCTGGTTCCCACTGCATAAGGGAACAAATGCACACCATCAGATTATTCTTATGAAACAATTTGGTCTTCAAAGTGCAAAATCTCATCCAAACATGTATTTTACCTGTCATTCCTTTTATTTTCATAGGAAGGAAGTAATGATAAACAAATTACTGCACATGAGAGCTCTGGCAGGCAGTTTCAAAGCTATTGACAAAAAACAGTCTATTAACTGCAAGCATCTTACTTGTACAATCTCTCCGATCAGGATGGAGAGGACTAATTCAATAGTTCCCAGTGGAAAAATACCTAGTGGGCATGTTTGATTTCTGGAGACAATGGTTTGCCATGTGGAGCTTTTCTCTACTTCCATCCCTCCATTCCCACACCTTTCTTTTTTTTTTTTAAGATCTAAAGAAATTGATATGAAATACCATTGTAATACTTCACTTCCTCTAAATCTACTAAAAAAAAAAAGACGAGAAAGAAAAAAGATGAAGGAGGAGGGGAGGCTTCTCAGTAAGGCTGAGATCTCTCCAAGTACTACTTAGTGAGGGCAGGATGCTTCCCACAGACAACTCCACATTATGGAGACTACATAGGGTAGTGAATGGCAAATAAAAATCCTGTGAATAAATTCAAAGAGAATCAGGTCTAACACAGGACTCAAAGTACCTATTTCAAATTTAATTTTGGAGTAACAGGTTAAATACACCAGACTATGCAGTAAATGCTGCTCAGTTCACAGCCATTCGTGCACTAACTGAAGACCGAGTCCCTGGCATTAGCAAGTCCATTTGCTCCCGGCTCTTCAAACTATGACAAGGCTTTTATACATGAGCCACCAGGCACATAAAAAGAACATGTGAAAATTCATAGTGAAGATCACATCTTCCAGTGTTTGCATCTCACAATAGCACTGACCACAATTACAGTTTCAGTACCATTCACAGGCCTCTGACAAAGCAAAATTTCCATGTTTCACACAAAGCTATTCCAGTCACGGATTAGAATCTCATCAAAACAGCACCCTCATTGTCCTCTTTACCAGCATTGTTTTTTAGGAATGGAAGAACTACCCGATGCGGTTTATTTATCAATATTTCTCTCTGGCTCCCAAAGGCATGTGCCTGCTCTCCTTTGTAACTGAACTTAATTCACATAGCAGCCTGAGATTTAAGACATATTCCAGGTCTGAGCCCAAATCAGAAGGCTTCTCTCATGTTACTGAAAGCTATTTAGTCCATTTGTTCATTTTGGGGTTTGTTTGGTGGGGTTTTTTTTTCCCTTCTTCCTCTTCTACAGCACTTTGATGCTCTTCCAATTAAAGCCATAGCTTGTCCCTTTCTTGGCTCTCCAGAACACATTCTCTGAAAGGTGTTCCTGAGCCATTTCAGAGTGACAGGCCTACTGCACCAAGAGAGCCTCATCTCTCTGGAGAGACTGGAATCACAGCTACCACATACTCAACAATGGGGATGGGCAGACAGAAGGGTGAAAAGGTGGGTGGCTGCAACAGAAAAGAAAGAATCCAGCCATACAAAGGCCATCACATTCACACCTATCTGGCAATTTTCCTAGCATGTTGCATTTAGAAATACTGAAGACATCAGAAGGTATTTTCTAAACTGCTGTGGAGAATTTTGAAGTTGTGTTCCTTCCCATAATCCTCACAGATCACCAGCAGGAGTCTGAGACTTGGAAAGGAGAGTGTGCTTCAGAAACCAAAACTGATTTGATTTGGGGTTCACCATTTTATGTTAGTGGAAACCTGTTTTGGCTGTATAGTGTTTGTAACAGTAAACAAGGGAATAGATCTGCCTGTAGGCCTGAAAAATGGCCTTTATTCAACTAAATATCTAGTGATTCTAAATCGGGGAAAAACTCCCTTTCTATTTAAGATTATAGTAACTGAAGCCCACAAAATTTGTGTTTCTAGTGAATTGTGACACTGAGGAAAAATATGTCACATGGCAAAATGATATTACCCATGGATGGAGATATCAGCATTAGGTGTAATATACAATAGGCTACCTGCTGTTTTGAACATCATTTTCCTGTCAGTTTTGGAAACCTGTGGAGACACTCCAAAGTATGCACCACTGCTGATCACTAGATTCATGGAGCAGAAGACTGGCAGGCCTTCAGGATTGCTGCTTCCTTGATCTTAAAGAAAGTCACATCATTGTCTGAAAAATTGTTTCAGTTGATATTGGTCTCTCTCTTCACATTAGCTAAACCAGATCTGTGACTTCGTCACTAGAAGGAAAAGTAAATTCCTTCATGCCACACTGTTTTCAGGTTGATTTTCTACATCCACCTTGTTCAGAAATCCAAAGAACAGAGCTCTCTCAATTAATTTTGTCTTTGTTCTCCAAACACACACATATCTACACACACTATAAGAGGACTTTTTGTACTTTTGCAGCTTTTCTTTGTTTCAACAACAATCTGGATGGAGGAATAACAAAGCTCAGTCCTCTTTCCTCACTCCTCCTCCCCAGATGATCTGCTTTTAATCACAACTAACATTTAAAACAGACATTAGAAAAGAGAGGCTACCCCTTTATAATTACGGAGCTTGATAATTACCTGGTGACTTGTAACAGGCCCATTCTCAATGCATCTTCCTTCCTCTCGCCCTTGATAATGTAATCTAATCTCCTGGCTATGCTTTCATCTGGCATCCAGTGCTGCACATTGTTTATCAAACAACAATCTTTTCTTAGGTAATGACAGAACAAAGGCAAGGAAGAGCAACCATGGTAATACTACAGCACTTACCACTTCAAAAGTAACTGAATCGGTATAATTTACATTGCCTGTGTGCTTTTTTTCTTCTTTTAAATATAGTATTATCTCTTTTGTGCAAGACCATGACCTACATTCACCCTTTTATTGAACACTCTCTATATTTACACATTACAGAAGCCATTGTGCAAAATGTCAACAGTGGAAGTCAAAACTAAAAATAAATACAGAAAGATTAGATATTTCATATGTATCTTCATATCAGAAAGTATAGGCATTTGCTATGAGCAGAAAATCATGTGGCTCAAGTTACTGGACTACCACAAATTCTTAGCAGTAACATGCAATTACTGTTTTTCTTTAAACACAGTTATTGTCTCTCAGTAGCACATTCAGAAATTCTGAGAAGACTCTAAACACAGGTAAAATATCTCAAACTTCTTACATGTCAGTGTTAAAGAGAGGTCAAGTTGCAGAAGCTGTTGCTTTGGATTTTATGAGACCAATCATCCTGTTTCCTAAAGATGCCCGTACTCCGTATTCCCTGTATGCCTTAACTTCAGCAGTTCCTCACACCCACAAATCAAAACAGGATGATCCTATTTGTGTTACGTTCAGGACAACAATTCTGATGTAATAAAGAACAAGAACCCCAAATCCCTGTATTCTGACAGTTCACAACTACAAAGATAACCAAGGGTAGCTCAGTAGTAAAAATAAACCTGCCATCAGCAGTTAGCAGCTGGATAGCAAAATCAGAGAGAAAAAGCTGGGTTCATCTGGATAAATGGTATCTGCAGATCCAAGAGAGCATTAATCACTGAATCCCAAGCCTGATCACTCTTATCAGGTGTCTTTTAGCACAGAAAAATGCAAAATGATTATAAAATAGATCTGGGTGAAGGAAGAGATGGATGAGTAGGAGATATACAGACACATAGCCCTGTATCAATCTGAACATTAAGATTTTTGTACCAGAAGAAACTTAACACACGCATTATTATAAAAAAAGCCCTCAAGTACCATTCTCAGACTCACATCAGCATAAATCCTCGTATTTATGAGTCATTACCAAAGCATAATTGCTTTATGGTGTATGACAGTGACCCAAACTAATACTGTTATTAAGATAACGATAATATACTTCCTCTGCTCACTTTCCATGTGATTTGAACAGGTTCAGGGAGAAATTCCATCTTCCCTAAGCATAAGTTAAAGCATAGAGCTCTGGTTATGTTCTCCAAAGACACAGCATAACCAGCTACTTAAGCAGGTAAGAACCATTGAAAGACTGAGGTTAATGAGACAAAAACCACAGGAAAAAAGGTTGTTGTGTGGGTGTGTTGCTGTTGCAGTTTCTGATTAAAAACTGTGTCCGGGAACAAGCAAATCTGGTCAAGGCCAGAACTACTAAAGGTAGGTGAAATGAGGTAATAGCACAGCGAATCAACTGTGGGACTGGTATGTTCTTACGTAATTCATCAGGTAAGAAATCCATTTCCTGAAGCACTGATTTACCTAACAACACTAAGTTAACCAAAATTATTTTTAAAAAAAGAGATGAGAAAACAAGGCTGACACTTTTTTTATCCCTGAGAATTCTTTGCTTATTTAGTGAAGTCACAAGAAAACAAATATAAAAGCTGTGTAAAAATAATTACTATCCTTTGTCACAATATGACACTTCGGAGGCCTTAACAATAATGGTGTTAGCAGACATTCACATAGTTGGTTTTTGTTCTAAATTAAGCTGTTGTCTGCCAAATTAAAATGGAATTAGTTGTCTTGAATTTTTGTCCATTATGTCTAATTATGATTCTAATTCTGATCTATTCCAATGCTGCAATACAACCATAAAACTTGGATTTGGCATATGACCGACAATCTCCTGTTTAGAGACAGACACAGCTCTATGAAGATCCCCTTCTGTCCCTCAGATGGGTGACAAGGTAGGAATATGAAATAAAATCTTTCAGTGCTTCTGAGACCTGACATTATTATAATTACTAAATATAGGAAAACATGTTAGCTAAAGCACAGTAAATATTTCTGACATGGGCATGAAGCTTACATTGAAGCAGTTAAAAGAAATAACATTTATGAACTGAATCCCCACAAGGAGGTGTGAAAGCAAGTAGTGCTTCACTGAGGATTCTGTGCATTCAATACTAGTAGTCTGTAACTGAAGAGTTGCATGACACTGTTTGCAAAACATGGATTTGTGAGGTTATACTATTTCCCATCATGTTTCTTTATGTAAACAACAGCAGAAGGTGACTTAGGTTACCCGTGGGTAATTATTTGCTTCCTTGTGGGTACCATCTTGTGTTTGGGGAAGCCATGTGGGGTGGAGTTGGGAATGGCCTCCATCTTGTGTGTCATTAAAAGTTATAAGAACGATCATGAGGACAAGCCAAAAAGAGTTAGGTCAAAGCTTTGATGACAGACCAGAAAACTGTTCTGATTCTCCAGAAAGAGAAATGGCCTCAGGATGCAGTTATTCAACTAAATTAATACCTAAAATAAATATATTCCCCATTGACATTTTTTGCAAAAACCCAAAGCACTTCAGATAGGAATGCATAACAAAACATTTTTTAGGCATTTTTTGTGATCAAAACAGCAGTTACTGAGTGATTTCCTGAGCACACAAAGACGAAGCTACAGAACTACAATCTGATTTCTTTAATGCCAGTGCTTAACCTGAGAGCTTTTACTGACTCAAAGACACTGCCTCTGGCGATCCTGTGAGCCAAGCAAGGCTCTTCACTCCCCACCCCCGCCGCTCCCCCCATGCGCAAAGGAAGTTGTTATGACACAGAACAGGTGTGGAGCTTTGACTCAACAGCCACGCACGACTTCCCATTACAGACCTATCACTTATGGGACCACTTACAATGTCTTCTGCCACGAGGTTAGGCTGAAGGTGAAAGAAGCTGTGCTACATCTGATCAATCTGCAGCATGCACACAAAACCTGTCTCCCTGCATTTGTTACATGAAGAGACCCTATATGTGTTGTCCTTTCCCATGCTTTCCTGCTCTGGCCTCTTTGCTTAAAGGGAGAGGGGAAAAAAAATGGTCACTCTGAGAAGCTTTTAAATAAGCAGGGTAGACCCTAACCAAATGAAAAGTTCCATCATCACGCTAACCAGTTAATTTCCTGCTAGTCACTTGTGTAACAGCAGTAAATACAATTATACTCTGTCCTTCGCGAGGAACGGGACAGCCCACGGGCCTCGCAAAACATCAAACTCGCAAATATGTGCAGGTTATTAATATGCACGCAGGCCACGCCCATTGCTCCACCCCCAGCCAATCAGGAGCGCTGGGGAGCCTCTTCAACTCCTCCCCACAGGCTCTCGCAGCACACGGGAGGGAAGAGAAGCATTTCTACGCCCTGTCTGCCTCAGGGGACCTCCCCTGCGAATCCCTGGACTTCTCTTCAGCCATGCTGTCGCTTCTGCATCTGCCACTGGCAACGAAAACCCCGCGCCACTGCTCCTCCCACCCCCTCCCCGGCCCCCATGCCCATCCTGGCCGTGTCCCTGCCCCANATTAGATGGATTAGGTTGTTCCTAATAGTATTTATTTTTAAGTAGTTACACTACCCAGTGATTTGGCCTTAACGTCTTTGCACTTGAACCTTTCAGTAGCATCTTCTCACAGAAATTCCACTTTATTCCCCCTGGCAAAATACTGGCTCATAAGAAGCAGCCCAGGATAATTCAAAACTAGTTAATTCAGGTACCAGTCACACAGTTCGATTAATGCAATCCTTGGACTAAATACATTCCTCTGCACCACATGGGGAGCAGCACTACTGTTTCTGCCACTGTACTGTTTCCCAATACCTGGTGTGCCTCATTCAGATACAGTTTATCTCTAGGCAACCCCATGCCAGGTCAGACAAATACACCGATTGTCCTGCTTTGAAGTCAGCTGGTTCTCCATTTGAAAAGTGCTTCTCACACTAGTGCAGATAACAAAATAGTTTATACAGGAAGCGCTGCCAAACCATCTGCCTCTCAAAATGCTGCAATTATTAAATAAGTTCCCACCCCTTGTTCAGAGCACGCAGGTTGCTACTGATACAAAGGTTATTTTAACCTCCAAAGGCTATTGTTGCTTTTTTCCCTCCCAAAAATTCTGGAGCCAGACAACACAAGACTGCTGTGCCCTGGGCTAGAATGGAAGGGGGGGATGATACGAGGGGTGTGCCCGTTTACAATTACTCCATTCCTGGTTTTAATGAATCTTTCTGAATGACCATTAAGTGCTGGTTTTATTCTTTGGAACAAGGGAGCTATTACTGGAGGACTAAAAAAAGGAAGGAAAAGGGAAAGCAAACTGAAAGCTGCCGAACTTGAAGGGTTTCAGACATTTCAGCTCTATGTCCCAGAGGCAATCTGCTCCACAGGCACAAGACTGTCCCCACACATTTGCTGTCTCCTCTCCTCCTTGGCATACCAAAATGAAACAGGTGAGATAAGGGGGAACAAGAGATAGGCAGAGTAAAAGTAAAAATTAACAGATACCTACTAAAATATGAAAAATTACCTTATTCAAATTGAGTAATTAGAACTTAATCGCTATCTACATTTGGTTCGTACTGGCACCTGCAAGACTTCCAGAACCACATAAGGGGCCATCTTCAAGAAAAAGTGTCGAGTCACATTGTTCTTGCACCATCATCTGCCTTTCCTGTACACCATCTGATAGACGCCCTCCTCAAGAATCTGTTATTCCAGAGAGCTACCACTAAGCTAAAAAAGAAATTCACTGAGAAACCAGGCTTTCTGGTTTTGTTTTTTGTTTTCATAGGCTGGCAAGGTTGCAAAGCATCAGACCTTATTCTTCAAGTCCAGGTTGTATTTGGCTCTGATTAACCTGGTCTAGTGGAAGGTGTCCCTGCCCACCTGTCCCTGGAGCTAGATGATCTTTAAGGTTCCTTCCAACTCAAACAATCATATGATTTTATGATCATCCCAGGAACCTGACAAACAGAAAAGGTATTTCAGATTTAGTTCTTACCATATCTTAGTTAAATACTGCATTTCTTACAAGCACAGGGAGGAGCACGTCTCATGATTAACCAAAAAGTATCATAAGAACAACCAATACATTTTCATTCCATGAAGCTGTTTCAAAAATGATAAGGTACAGACATATAAAAATATCACTAGAGGGTTTGTTTTGTGTGGTGTGGTTTAAATACTCTATTGACACAGACCTAGAGAAACGTCCTTACAGCCACAGTTTGAGTAATATAGTCAAGTGAAACTTATGCCAGTGAAACCACCAGGTACCTCAGTAAATTACCAAGTTTTTCTAAATGCACAACTGAACATGTCATCAACCCACTTTATTGAAAATGTGGCCTAGAAGAAAATAGTTTCCACCTAATCATCAGGGGAAAAAAAGTGCAATGCTCTATGAGTTGCTACATGGCAGTCTATTTATAATCCTGGCTGGAGGTGGACAACTTCAATTAGTTAACTGTTCATAATTTATAGCATTTGTTTATTTCCAAAAGGTACTGGTCCACTACTGTGTATGGAACCATCCAAGCTGCACAGAGATGTTAAAAGATGATGGCTTCAATGTCATGTGTCCCTTATTGCACTATTTCCAGTATCTCCAAATCTGTCAAATAGATCTGGGCATGTGAACACACAAGCTGTACGTGTCTATACTCTACAGAGGTCTTTGTGCCCAAAACCATGTTAATATTCACCTACTGTACAGAGGGTAAAGAGGGCAATAACTTTGCATTGCCTTCCTGCTTATTTTAACCTCTGTCTATTCATACTGTGTAGAAAGTTGTTTTTATTTTTGCCCCTGTTAATTGCCAGGGTAGTGACAAACCAACAACAAAAAAATTTTAGGTTCCCTTCAGAGTAAAGTGTTGGATTTTTAAAAGTCCATTTATAATAATATTTCTAGTTTTGCGAGAAGCAGCAGTGCAAAAAAAATTTCCTTGAACACAATTAACTGGCATGCACACATGGAATCCCTGCCCTCTAAAAGTGAAATGATACATATTATTTTGCATATTGATTAACCCCACGTGTTTTTGCTACAGCTCACCATGAAGGATTTGGCTATATTTCTGCAGCCAACATGATAAAACCAATAATAAAAATAAAATAATAATAAAAAAGGTTGTAACAACACATTCTCTCAAAGAATTGTATAAAGCAAAAAACTGCTCTAAACTAGCAAATGCACAAGCCATTATTATATAAAAAATACCTATTGTGCCATGTCATTTCACCCATATCTTTGACAAAAAGGTTGTTGGCAGAGAAGAAACATTACTTGTGTACTTTCCATCCTTCACACTGAGCATGAAGAGACTGGGAACAACCATGACTCATCTGACAACAAGAAGTTGCATTTCCATTACAGTTTTCTATCTGATGACCATGTTTTCTTTTTCAGGTTCCCTGCAATGGTAGCGGGAATGCACATGTTCCCTGCAAGGCAGCTCACAACTCAAATAAAGATGGGTAAATTACCACACAAACAATGTGCTGTGCAAAGAAAGAGTTATTACAAGGAAAATGACCACTTTTGCTGCTGTTTGTGTATCAAAACCTTCAGCCTCCACTTGGTGAAGATTCTCCAAACTCCAGGAAGGTAGAGTGACTAATATAATCAATTATAAAGATTTGCCCTCATTTTAAAACATAGACATGACAAAACCCATTTATATAATATTCCTTCCTAAGACCTGGATAATTCTATTACCTGAACAAATGGAAAAATCCATTGTGCAATCTGGCTAAGACACTTGTCTCAGTGACAGTGTATGGCAGGGATTGCTGTGAGCTATTTCTCTCTTTCATAGTTCTTTTAAATTCAATTATTTCATTAGCCACTTACTTAGTCCTGTTAGTCACCAGGCAGTCACTTATCCACTCAACGTAAGTATCTCCTTCAAATTGCAAGGAATACAAACAGATATTTTTATTCCATCTTTTTCCCCTATTAACTTTTGCCTGCTTTTTACTCACATTCGGCCAAGTTGAAAACTGTAACAATAAAAGACACATTCCCTTATCTGAAAGTTGTACTCCCTGAACAACTGATGCTGATCTCTGAACCTCCTCCACGGCACCGTATGGGCACTGACCACATGGCTCCAGCCAAGAGCAAAACACCAAACTATTTTTATATCATCCCTATACTGCTCAGAATATATCTTAAGGCTTAACTTGGTTTTTTGATTGTTGCTGTACTCTGAGCAGATATTTTCACTGGCACTCAGCCCTCCGTAAGTAATCCCTCAAACAAATACTCTGCGCTCGGGAAATCTCGGGCAGGACCCCATAACATACACATAAAGGACAACAAAATGAAGCTGCAGCTGCCTGTGCAGGTCTGGTAAACTCCCAGCATCTGACCTTACAATTTTAAAAGTGTCTTTTGTCAGATTCTATGTAGGTTTTATTTTTGAAGCTTGAAAGAATAGCTATTTGTAAGGAAAAACAGAGGGTCTATCACATGGCACACTGTAGCCTTCCCGCATTTACTAATAAAATAGCCAATCCATAGCTCAGACACTTTCCATCTGGATGATGAGGATAATTTGTGGTAGCAGGAGGATGTTATTCTGTACATGGACAAGCCACCCCAAACCCCTACCACAGATGCAGAGCCTGTGGATTATACTACTCTTTGCAAAGCAGCAGAGGAATTACTTCTTTTAACTCTTGGCTTCTTTTTCTGGCCCCTGAGGAGGAATGTGGTGCAGTGGTTACCAGCATCACAACCAAACACAGACTTCTCTCAAAGTCTGGGTGACTAAATGGATGCTATTTAAGAGCTCTGGTACAGTTACAATTAGACCTCTGCTTCTCCACAAGCATCTAATGCAACCACAAGCAACATCTCAATCATGTCATTTGCAAACACGGCAAGCGCTCCTTGCTTGCCTTCTGTCTGTGATACTGTGCCACGGCAACCATAAAATGCAGAGAATTAACATTCACTCAAGATACTAGTATTTTTGGGCTATTTTTTCCCTTTTCTTTGCCACAAAGGGCAGTGGGGATGCCTCAGAATTCTCACCTCTCCCCAAGCCCACAATCCAAGCTTTGTGCTTTGCAGGCAAGACATCAGAGGAGATGGAAGATGATGACTGCAGTGAATACACAGAAAGCAGTATATTGTCCAGACTACCCAAAACACAGAAAAGATGCTTGCAGTATTTTGTGATAAGCTGATTAAATTTACAGAGCAAATATATTTTCCATGGCCAAATCTAGGTGAATCCTTCCAGGGAAAGCAATCGTCCTGTTTGGATCATCACCAACGATCCAAAGATGAAGAGCCTGGAGTTTTTCAGAGCCTTGATTTAATCTAGACAAATTCTGTTGTTGGTTTTTTTTTTTAATTCTCAGAATCATCTTCAACATTGTAATGAAAATGAGTCAAGTTCAGTCCAAGAACAAAGAGCAAGCCCAGAATATTTCAGTCAGAGTGGCTAATGTTGGACATCATTTTAGTATTTTTAGTATTTTATTAGTGGTGTGGTTTTGATACCACACCAGTCAAAGAATCAGAATTAAAATCAGAATTAAGGCTTTTTTTTTTTTTTTCCTTTGGCTTTACTTGGCTCAGACAAAAAAACAATGCAGCTACATCAGCAGAAGTTCTCCACTGGAGCCTTCTGCCAGCTTAGGTAGAGAAATAAAGCTCTTGGGGACATTCAGCTACACCAGCACTGTCACAATTGTACCAGCCTTGCCAGCAGTCCAGACAAGAGCAGGATTTCAGACAGGCAAATCAAAACTGGCACACAGATTTATTGCCAAGTTACCTAAATTTCTATTAATTCAAGTTCGTCAGTAATTTGTGTCAGATCACATGGAAGTGCAATGATTGAATTTCTTTTCAGTTCAGGGCCTGCACATACAACATTGCTACTGCTAGTAACTGCCAGCTGACGCTTCTCTGGGAAGCGTATCTTGTATGGAGATTAAAGAGAAAACAGGAAACAAGGCTATCTTAAAAGGAAATTCCCCACATTTTTTTTCCTCTCAGACTATAAAAGAGGACAAAGATGACTTCAGGATTAAACACACGATTATCTTTGGGGTGTCATTTACAAACCTGATGAAAACTGAAGTGAAACTGAGAACATGAAGACATCAGACTGCTTTTTACAGTATTTTCATCAGAGATTTTAACTGGCAAATAATTCAAGCTACACCTCCTACTGGTTTTCTTGTTCTGAAGTACATATTTTGGAATATAAGAAACCATTTCACCCATTCTGGAGAACAGTGGTGTGCCTCCATAATATGGTAAAAACTAGTTAATAGATAAAGAAAGTAGAACCAGCAATACACCAGCCTGGTGTAAATTTTGTGCATCTTAAACAAATAAATAATACATATAAACAATATTACAGGATTTTCAGCTCCTTAATAGACACTAAATATTTTCTATTAATTTTAACATTCATGTAAAAAAGTTGCTATTACCGTTATCTCTAATATTTTTCTCCTTCTCTAGAGACTCTGAAGAAATTTCAGAACTAACCAGATGGTCAGTAAGCATTAGCAAATGAGTTTTGATAATAAAACCTAATTAGTTCTGACCTGATCCCCACCGTGTATCATCAGCTTTGGCTGTTGTAAGAACTTTGCAGTTCCACAATCACTACTGAAAAAATTTGGACACAAAGTCTGGTGAAAACCTTCACTCCTTGGGCTCCCCTCAACCCCCTCATTTTTAGCAAGTGATTATAAATGGGACTAAAAGATAGACAAGGAAATTCGTACTTGCATTAACAGCTCGTTTATTAGGACGTTTTCCACTTCCTTTTAACACTGCAGGATTCTGTAGATTTGCTTTTCCATATGACAATAGTTCAGGCTTACTAACTCTTAGCAAAACTCTTTGGGCATGGAGAAGATTCCCTGCTGAAACCATCCTTTATGGCTTACTAGAGCCAATTCAAGCCAGAATAACATAAAGACACAAACTCAATGCATAGCTGTCATTTAAAAACACAGATTTTTTTAAAAGCTTTAGGGGTATCATTTTTGAAACACAAAGAGATTTCCTTCTTTAGCAGTGTTCCAGCACATTACTCTTTCGTGCTTACTCCAAGACATGAAGATACTTGCCTGAAATGTCAGTGAAGTATTTATACAAAGGCAACTCTTCAGAAACCTATTATTGTGAATACAAAACAGGAAGTACAGTAATTCCACCAGTATATGTTAAATAATGCTTAGTATAAACTCTGCTCTTCAATTAATAGGCAGTGTTAATCCCTTTAGGGGAAAGGAAGATGTGAAGTGTGAACTGAAAATACTGACCCATGATAAAACCTTGGAGTATTTCTCCCCCAAGTTTTTTTGTTTCATCGGCTTATTTTGGTTTAGGGTTGTTGGTTTTTTTTCCCCTCCCCTGCAAATAGCAGAGAGAACACAACAGAGGACAGGATCTGCAATATAAATGAGAAAAGGTAAAGGCTGAAGTTCAATGATGTGTTGTGAAGTGAAAAAAGAAAAACATGACAATATACATAGTACATTAAATATATTCCTGCTTTCAGCAACTAAGCTTCAGAACAACTGTGTCATTTGGAAGGTGCAGCTTTAGGAAACTACTCCATCAAGCATTAAATACAGCTGTGCTGGTATTCTCAATAGTTGTGTACAAGTGACTAGAACAACTATTTAGAACAGGATATAAATAAAAAGACCATATAATGAATAGTCTTCAGCCATTTTGTTCATATTCTACAAAAAATTATTAAACTAGAAGTAAAAAATTCTTTTTAATATAAGCATATACAACCATGAATGACAGAAATGTATGTTTTCCACTAAAAAACCTAAGATGATTAATCAAAAACACATTACTCTATAGTGAGACAGACACTCCAGGTATAAAGTCAAAGCTCTTTCCTCACACAAGAGAAAATTCTTAAATAGACAGATTTCTAGAACCGTTGTCAAGTGAGACAACAATCACCAATCTGACCTTTTAAAAACATCCACAGATGCAGTCAAAAAGAAATAAATTCAAGAGCTTCCCAAATCCTGAGACCAGAAACAAACACTATATGCAAATCCCAGACAGACAGAAATCAAAGCTCCTCATTACTAAGGTCTGACGAACCTCTATCTCTTTACTAATGTGAACAAACACCTCTTCTAACACAACTCTGTCACACAGTCTCTCTTTCCACTTTCATGGGCTTTGGAAATCTCCGTGCAAGCTAACAGATGGAACTTTGGTTTGACTGCCATCTGCTGATCCCATGTTTTGGGAACCTGCAGAGTCATTTAAAGACACGTGCACAAAACTTTCAGGTGTTCTGTGTTTCTTCTTCCAGTTCATGGCAACAAAGAAATTTGAGAATAACAGTTATCTCTGTTTAAAGAAAAATACAATTAGACCAAATGTCCAGATATTTAGCATCCTTCAGCTAATTTTTCAGATAAGCAAAAACAGAAAATGTAATAATTTCATGACCATGAATAAGATGACTATTGAAACAAAAGCATGAAATGCATAAGACCATTGGCACAGTAAGAAAGAGAGAATCAGGTACAACAGCTATTCCTTAAAGAAAAGGGAAGAAACCCACCTGAAGCAACTACTAAGGAATAAAGGAAAATATGAAATAATAACTACCTTTGTATTCCTCCGCAAGAGAGAACATCAGAACAATTCATTTTGCCACAAAAACATTTGATATTAAGTAGAGTCTTTGTTTCATTGTATCCCAATGAAACACACACATACAAAAGAAATCAAATCCACTTTCAGGACCCTCACATTTGTTGTTTTATGTCCTTCAAGAAAGCATATATTTCTTGAAGGGCTGAATGGGTTGCTGACACTGAAATGATGGAATCAAGATGTGAATACAGTTGCACCAACCACCTCATTGGAATAGATCACTCTGTGCAGGACTTTAAAGTGGGTTTTTTTCTAACCAAGAATGTTTTTATCAGTACAAGCCAGCATTTAGACACACACCACTACAGCCCAGAGCTGAAACTTAAGCAGCAAGAGACTTACTCTGGTGTTCCATACAACAGTTGTGCTGGCATAAACAGCTTTACTTACTCTAAGTGTCTACAACAGATCATCTCAGGGCACCAGCACCATCTTGCTGACAAACTACCTGGTTTATTTTCACTCTCTCCCTCATCTTTGGTGAGGCAGGAGAACTCTTATATACCACAGTCTTTTTTCTCAATTTTCCCCCTCAGCAAATCTGTAGTTCTTTCACTCCATTATTCTACGAGAAAGTAGAAAAACACAGTGATTTTATATTAAATATATTAGTATATAATTATATTATTATTATATAGTATTTATTTATATTAGTTTATATTTATAGAAGCTGACAATGTTAAAACCCAAAGGGTTCAGAATTGCCAGAACGATTGTTTCAGACTGGTTTGTGTCCATGGTGTTTTTCTGCCTAATTACATACTGAATTTCACAGTATCACAGTA
>WEKX01011158.1:285423-307252 GCA_013390025.1 Pitta sordida
CTGTGGGATTCCACTAGTGACTGGCTGCCAGCTGGATGTGGCACCATTCACCAACACTCTCTGGGCTTGTTCATCCAACCAGCTCCTAACCCAACATGAAATGCTTCTATCCAGTCCATGGTCTATGAGTTTCTCCTTTTTCTAGTTCCTAAAATTCCAGTTCTGTAAACATTCAAATATATGCTGAACTTTATAGGAAAGCTTATACAGAAATTATTCCAGTGCTGGGAAGAAAAGCAACCTTTAGCTTATGGGAAAAGAAAACAGTTTTAAAGGTTTGAGTGTAGACTGAATGAGTTCCAGCTTAAGATCTTTTGTATCAGTATTTTAATGAGAAGATCCACATGAATAAAATGTAAACCCATGGAAATCTTACCACAGAAGAAAAACAAAAAACCAAAACAAACTAGCCTGCCATTTGAATAATGAGTTTGGATTTTTCTGTCTGCCCAAAACTTCAGGTGGCACACTAGGTACACATATTCTGGCGATTCTGGATCAAACCACAACTTGTCTTCTCTTAGAACAGTACTAATTAAAAGCATTTATTTCAAAATGTATTCAGTGTCTCAGAAGGTTAATGGTTCCAATTAATATTTTTCCTTTTCCAAGAGCTCTTGTTATTTGTCTTCTGTCACAGCATTACTTGGCAGATCACATCAAAATACGCCTTTGTTGTGGAAATGCGTCTGCTTAAAGAGTTTCTTTATTTGTGATGTGGCATCTTCTGTGAAACATACTCTATTTTCACATGGAAAACAAAGACAGGACAGAGTGCTACTTTTGACAAAACCAGTCTTGTACAAATCCTGCACATGATCTAGGACCTTCAGTGGTGGCTTCTTTCCTTTTCCTTGCTCTGTCCACTAGATATAAAGGTAAAAATAAAAGTAACCCAAAGAAAGGAAGCACAAGACTTCCCTTCAGCCATAACTCTGAAATCTCTTCAGACCCAGTGGGGCTGCAAAGTCATAGAAGAGAGAAGAATTTTGTCCTCTGTGAACATTAATCAGCAATTTTCTCGAGAAGCAGTGACAGAACCACACCTAATTCCTCAATTAGAGTGCCTACAGTGACTATACCTATTTCACTTTGTTTCCATCACTCTTGTGCACAACGCACAAAGCAGATACTGATAGATCAGTAAGAAGGTGTCAGTCTTCTACAGGTATTATATCAGCTATAAGTGCAGTGAGAAATACAACCTAGCTCCACATCATGCTCATTTTCTGCACTCTTCCATCCTTTAACAACACATCTTCTGGAGAGCAGGCAGACAGTTGAAACAGTATCATAAAATATCACCCTACTGGTGCACAGAATCAAACCATTATTTAAGAGTAATTTCCCCTGTAGCCAATGTTTCTAGGTGAAGAATGAGGCTTGCACTCTAGCTCCCCATGGAGATGCATTGTTTCTAAGTGCAGGTGTACAAGCTCAGAGGAGCACAAGGAATAGGAATCAGTAGGGAAATCTGGGATGAAATTGGTTACGTTTCCCATACCCACTTAAATGGCATCATTAGTGCATGAGGACAACAGAGCAGCTCAGGTATCAGATCAAACTTAAGTACTAAAAAAGGTATTTGAAGATTTTAACACACTTCAGTATTAAATGCATGAGAGAACAGTGTTTTGATTTTATATATAAAAAAGAGAATTTTGTCAGCTAGCGCTGGCTATTTACATTCCTTAATAAGACTAAAACAAATGGTCGTTTTATAGGTGCAGGAACATGTTCCAAGGTGTGTGTTTGCCAATTACACACACCTCACATGTTGACTGATGAACACACACACCCTGGCGTGTGTTCTTGCTTACATAGCTCACGTGCCTCCCTGTTAAGTAATGGAATAAGACTTGCCTTGCAAACCAGCTAACACTGCCTCTTCTCGCTTGGTGACTTCTGCAGAAAATATTCACTGCTAGGAAAAACAACTCCTGAAACAGAACTGAGCTCTTTGGAGGCTGCAGCACAGTCTCCATCTGCAAGGCCCGATTCCGTGATCCCTCCATTTTCTGCACCACTGTCAGGTGTGTGTTTTCCCTGAGACTCGCCTGGCACTCTGCACTTTTCTGGGTGCATGGCTGCATATTATTCTTAGTCACAGGACTTGATTCCACAGAAATATCAACACCAGGACCTGCAGTTCACCTATCATGGTCATTTCTGACATACCAAAACCAGAGCCACACTACTTGTTCATCTCCTTCTCCTTTCCAGAACCAACAGTGCAAAGGAATACAATCTCTCTCAAGCTCATGACATCGTGTGGTGCTTTATCTCTTGTTCCTCTGTTTTCAGTAAGAGTCCAACTGTGCTTGTCAGGATCTGTCTGTAGATAACAGCATGTACTGGCAGGGAAGAGGCCTTTCCTGTTACCTCTCTATTGCCACACAATACAGAGCCCCTTCATCACATCTGATTTTCCTGTATAAAATTAACATTTCCTTTATGAGCTGTAATACCAAAGAAATGCCGTCATATAGGAGACAATTTATAATGATACAGTTATTCAAAGCAACAGGGTAAAAGACTGAGGGTAAAGAACTGTCCAAGACTCTCAGGAGACTTAGCAATTGGATAAAGTTCAATGTAAGTAAACAGAAAGCAATGAACATGGGAAATTTAATCTTCTCTTCATATATAAACGGATGTGCTGTGAGATGAATCATTACCACTTCTAGTTTTAATAGACAGTGATGAAAACTCTAGCTCAGTTCTTGGCAGCAGTCAAAAAAGCAATTCAAATGTTAAAAAAATCAGAATCACTAATGAAAGAGTAAAGGTCAAACCAGAAAACATCCTTATGTATCCATACAAACCCATGTTGCACCCGCACCCTTGGATGTTGTGTGCAGTCCTGGTCCCTTTCTGTCACAAATGATGTAACAGATCTGGAAATGGTTCAGAGGAGGGGAGCAAGGATGACCAGAGGCATAAACCAGTTTTTGTTTAGGAATAGTTGTCTCTCCCTCTGCATAGAACAATATCACATTATCACCGACACAAAAGGGCAATTCCCAAAATCATCTTTTCCAGCACCTGAGTTAATTCAAGATGATGCTGTAGAAAGCAATCACAATATTGATATAAAGTGTGTTCAAAACACATATACCTGGTATGTAACACAAAGTTTCATTTGCTATGGAGGGAATATACTCACATTTAAAACCAAGGAAGAGGTAGCTACACCCTCTCTAATTAAATTCCTACACAAACTAAGAATATCTAATGAACATAACCCCCAAAATAGAAGCAGTGACTTCAGATTTCCAGAACTGCGGAGTCCTGCCAGCCATTGCCTGGAACTTCTGCCTGTGATAGCCTATTTTTCTTTCTCCCCACGGAAATTTCACAAGGAAAGAAATAGTCCTAATAAGCTGAAGGTACTAATGAGGCATCTAATGTCCATAAAGAACCTTAAGCAAAAGATGACTAATATAATTACTGATAAACAAGTGCCTATCAGCTAATCCCTAAATTCAGCAGCTCTTTAGAGTCTGTCACTAATGTAAGGAGTTTGCTCATATTCCAGCTTGCTCATTATAAGGCACTGGTGTTCACAGGGTTCCTTAACCTAAAAGGGAAAAGGTGACCACCTTAAAGTGTACAACCAAATCATAAAACTTTACACTGGCCACCTTATCCTCCCAAACTGTCCTTCATTCTGACCAGCACTAAAAACAGTGACATGTAAATGCTGGACCTCCTATTTTACCACAACTTCCCTTTTTACTGGAACAGCTTCCACCCTATCAGGGGAGAGATAAGTATCACTAGTTAATATAGAAGTCACTCAACGTTTTATATTATAAAATAATCCCTTTAGTAGCTGATGCAATTCCAAGTTTTGACCTTCTTGTCCTTTCCAAGCTGGCTGACTGCCTTCCACGATTTGTTTTGCAATGTTCCCGTCAAAACATTTCAGCTGTTGCACCAGAAGGAGACTAGGAAGTAAGTCCCTTTATTTACAATCTTAAAAAAATTTATAAAAATAAAACTATTTCACCCTAACCTTTGGAGAGAGGTCTTGAGACCTGATGCCACTAGAAGGACTTGAAACGTCTCCATTTGAAAAAGCTTTGTGAGGTTTCTCGACTGTTTGCAGATATATTTTCCAAGTTTTGCCCACTCGAAGACTAATCCCACCAAGTCTTAGGGAGGCTGCAGTTCATGCTGGATCCAGGCTCCCAAGATGACAGCAGGTAAGTGGCCTCTCCCCTTATCAGACCCAGTTGACTCCAGTGAAATGGAAGGAAGAGGACACTCTTTGTTGTCAGAAAATATCCTAGAGAACACGTAAATGCTCCATTCTTGAACACTAGACCACACAAAAACCAGTAAAGTTGTCAATTTACCACCTATTTCAAGCAAACAAGGTTTCTATGGCCAACTTAGAGGGTCTTGTACTGCTGACAACCACGAAAATCTCAGTATGACACCAAATGATGGCATCTGATTACTCCTCCCTGAAACAAGTGATTGCTCATATGATTTTAAACTGCAAATCAAAGACCTCAAAAGCAAGGAAATGTGAGTATTAAAGTAATTAAAGGAAATCATAATGACTTGCAAAAATAATTTTCTAAATTAATGCAATTAATCATGCACAATGCGTACCACTTTAATTAATGTAAATAAAGGCTGCATTATGATGCACACACACAAAGGCGACTGAATTAAGACTGTACACACACAGTCTCACCCGTGGCAGTCCTTAACTCACAGGTGCCCGGCAAACACAACACCCTCTATAATGCTATTTTAATATAGTGTACACAAAGAAACTACACACATACCCTGCATTTGGCATCCACAAACAGGAAAGCTGGGCACAAGACCAAGTGCAAAGCAAGCCCTAAATGTGTCCGTGGCTACAGCCCAGGTACCATAATTGCAGCCCTTCCTCGAGCTTCTGTAGCTCAGAGCACTACACTGACATCCTCTTCAGCACCACTCCCATAAATATTTAAAAATGTAGACTGTTCAGAACATCTCTTGCTGAAGTGTTATCACTGTCCCAATGAAGCTTGTTAAACATAGTAAGACTCATGCCATCCAACTGGCCGACTGTGGAATATGCCCTGCTGGGTTTTGCTGCCCTGCCATAAAGCCCAGTTCTTCCCAGTTTCAAGCCACCACGGCCCTGACAGCTCCTGAGAATGCTTCCCTGGGAACCCAGGCAAGCCGTGCCTCTGGGGAGATACTCAGCTGTGTCCCTCCCTTGCACTGCCCAAACACTAAGTGGGAAGAGTGAATTGAAAGGATTTACAAGGAAGAGTTTGTCACCACATCAACTGTTTCCGAGAATTCAAGTAGGAAGTGAAAACCCAAACCCTTATAGGTACACTCACAAGGAAATAAATGAGCGCATACACACAATAAGCACACACACTATTAGGAAATAAAGGTTGCTGTACAGCTACATTAAACTTAGTGATAAAATTAGTGTACTTCTCTAGAAGAAGTTGTTTGTTCTTCCTGTGGGTTTAGTGACAAAGCAGAGTTAACCGAACCCAGTGCTTAAGACTAATAATAGTTAAGAATCCAGTCTACACATACTGCTCACATGCACCTCATTTTTAGAGGTATGATTTGGTTTATGTGTGTTCCCACTTTATCTTAGAAATATACACTGTAATTATACAAAATACAAAAGCAACAAACCAAAAAACTACCGCAAACAGGAACCCCCACTTGTTATCACAGTTAGAGACTCATTGGAGGGATAATATTTACCCAACACACATGAATCTCATGGCCTTTCCCATTTCGTTGATAATTTGGAGGCTTTCTAACACACTGTGTTCTTCACCTCAACTTTATACGTCTAGGTATGAATAAGAACAAACTTTGGCTTTTACCTTTCTATCTTTGTACTTTTCCAAATTAAATAAATACACTTGGACACCTTCAAGTAATTTTTCCAGCATGTGCTGCAGAGAAGTTCATGAAATATTAGTGATGCTAAAACACACGACTGAGTCGATGTAAGGAATGCTTCCACTATAAAGAATAAGAGCAAGTATATTGACTTTTCTGTTCCATTTGAAGTGAACCTATTATTTTTGTACATACATTGTTTGGATGTATGTTTTCACAGACAAAATAAATCCAACTTACCCAGGCCCTATAGCATATCTGCTAAAGGAGAAAATATGCAGCCCAGCAAGTTTCCCCTCCAACCTTTCTTTTCAGGCAAGTAATAAATCTTGAGTGAAAAAGTCACTGTGCTCTTCAGCTGTCACCACTGAGATTTTGTTTTTTAAAAGCACAGCAGCCTTAAGGCTGATTTACTGCTCAGCCCTACACACTCTGACAATTGAATAGTTGGAAACAAAAATCACTTTTGCACACCTGGAAATATTTTATTTGCTGTAGTCATGAGAAAACAGTTTTTGTCTGTGAGGAAGAAGGGGGGGAGGGGAGAGGAGGGAAGGGAGAGATTCAGGTGAATCCTAAAACTTAGTTCTTGACGTAGAGAGAAACTTCAGGTGTATGTACACAAATCCCAAAACTACCTCTGCATTCTAAGAGTGGTCAGGCTCTTTAGGGATTATGGTTTCACTATGCAATCCAGCCTCAAATCATCAATTTGAAAGTTTTGGTCAGCAAACAACACTGCTCATCACCTCTGTCTCTATTCAGCCATTTCAGTTTGGCAGCTGAAAAGAACGTGTGACAATTTTTAAATAATTTCATTCACTCTTTCCCTCTTTTTTTTTTTAAAGAAGTTTATTATAAATGAAAGATCTAATATCAATAAAGGCAAAGTTAAACCTCTGAGAAAGAGCTACTTTCCAGAGCACTTTTTTGTCCCAGTAGAGACTTGCAGGTTTAAGAGAATCAAAAGCAAAAACTCAGATACATACCAGAGAAAACCGATTGATTGAAAATGCGATCGTGCCAAAATTGCAAAACTATTTTAGAGTATCAGATCCTCTTTTCAATGGCATGTAGTTTGATACCATTTTCCCCTAAAGCTTCATTTTCTGAAAATTTATTATATGCTCCAGAACAATCTTGTCTTCAAAAGAAATCCCACATCTTCTGTTAATTCAAAGAACCATACTTGCACCTGGCCAAGATGATGTAAGTACTTGAGGTGCTGGCTGACTGAAAAGGAGACCCACAAAATCTTGCTCTCCATTTTTAATCCCAGGATTTTGTAACAATATGAGGAGTGTCCTTTGACAAGCAGAGAGGCATTTCAGCATTTAGAGTGGAAAATAATGACTGGTTCCGCAGTGTGGAGAGACATGGTGATTGCATTCCCATATCTTTATTCCCACTCTGAAATACTTTCCCACCTGTTCTATTCTCTTTGCAGGAAGTGTCCTGGCACCATTTCCTTCAGCCCATTTCGAGTCCCCTGTCCTCCAAATCTGGATGAAATCTGCACAGAAGCAACGCAGAGAAAGGACACCCCTTTCCTGCCTGTAACTGTGCTCATATCACATCACTGCAAGACACATGACTGATGGATTCTGTGGCTCTAACTCCAGAGCTCTACACTATACTCAGGAAAATGGAAATCCCACCAGGTTAAAGCTGTAACATAGAAAGAACTATCTGTAAGACACATCTGAGCGAAATGAAAATCACAAATAGACAACCACATAAATAAGAAAATTTATATTACATGTTAATGAGGTTTGTGCCCCTGCATCTCACTGCTAACATGCGTGTAGCATCACCTGCTTTATAACAGCACATACACATCTCCAGACAATAATGGATAAATGTGCAAGATTATTTCCTATTTATTTTAACTCATAAAACTGCAAACTTAAATATTTGAATTTCTTCCATAAGCCATCAGAAAGACCGAACTTTGATGTTTTTAAAGAAGAAAGATTATTTATTCTTGCTGCAGGCAAGAAATTATAAATTCTTTACTGATTCATCCAAATGGTTCTATCATGCATTTTTAATTTTCATCAAAACAAGCCACTGTAAGATTGTCCCATAACTACATAGTGATCAACATTTTGAGGGACAGATCAATTTGATAAACTTCTGCTTGAACTCTCTGCCCAAAAGACTCCTCCAAATCCAACTGAGCCATGGGTGAAAGGAGTTTTATTCCCTTTCCTCATGTTTGGCCGTTGTTAGGAAGAATATCAGCTGCAGTTCTCTTTTATTTCGTTCACGTAACCAGAACAGAAAACTTAGTGTTATCCACGTGGTTCTTAAACTAAATAAGCTGAATTCTAACCCATATAATGGTTAATAAAATGAAGTTAGCAGAGCTTATACAAGGAGTAGCAAAATACTTGGGTGATAGAAGAGGAGGTGGAAGAGGAAGTAAGGAGAAAGACTGGGGAGCTGAAAGTTTTTAAAGCAAAATGAACACGCAAAAGGAGGCAGGAAAAATCCTCTGCAGTGGCACAATATGAAAAATACCTGTTTATATGCCAACAAGCAGGATGCTTGGAAATGGGGAGCCAAGGTAAAGATTCAGCTCTAGAGTATTCAAGGTACCAGGATAGTTTGTGGTTTAAACTACTGAAGCCCGTGAATGCAGACACAATACAGGCCACCATCAATCTCGGGACAATGGGCAGCGCTGACAGCACAGCATCCCATTAATCTTCATTTGTCCTATCACATCCTGTCATTCTTATGCAAATAGCGTGTCCGAGGATACCTCTTTTCTGCATCCCGCGATAAGGAGAAGTGAAGCTGTCAGGAGCACCGGGATGTCCTCCTATACCACAGGCTCTCACTTCACTCAGCGTCTCGTGTTTCACATCACAGCTAATGCGTTTGACATTCAAATCTGACCCAGCATGACGGAAAACCATCTGATGCAGAAGCAACTTGCATCTTGCTTCCTGTGCTAAAACATTCACTAAGGTCCCTGGGGATCTGACAGTCTTCCTTCCTTCACTGTACCCTCACTAATGGAGATGGAAAGGCTGCTTTAAGAGAGGCGAGTAATATGTAACAGCAATTCACCCTTCTCACACAAGAAATAACCTCAGTGCTAAAAGGGTAAGAAAACAGGTTCCACTGAAGAACTAAGAACAGGACATGCTAATCCTGACGACCTGGTCCAGGTTTTCTTCCATGGGAATCTGTCAGACCACACCTGAAAAGTTGTTCACATATATATATGCCCAGATAGAACGTTTAATTTCAAGCTGAGCAATTTATTCAGAGTGCTTTACTTTTATGTGGGGATGAATGATCTCTGGTTAGGCTGATACACAGGAAAAGACAAACTTTGAATCATAAGCAGCTCCATAAAGTTACTGCAACATGGTTTAGGCATGAAAAATAACTCCTGAATGGGTAAGTCACCAAAACAAAAAAGTAGTTTTTCCAATTATTGCTCATCAATCTGCTTATAGAATGAAGAATAAAAGGAAAGATTTTACTATTATGACTGAGTCAGAGTGTTTTGTATCACTTTCAAAGAATGTTCAGAACATCTTGTTCCAGAATATTTCCCTTCCAAGAGAAATCACTTTCTGTACCATACATGGCTGGAAAACAGTATGTGCTGGTTTTGTATTCTTACAGAAAAAAAAAAATAGAAGCTATTCCAAAGTATTTCCAGCATCACATGAATGAGATGCAGAGTAGCCGAGTGCTAAAAACATGGGACACAAGGTTGCTATAATACATATTTCAATACAATCATGACATCTTAAGAGAAATTAGCTTATTAAAAGACATCTGTGACACGTCAAAATAAGTTTACCATTACACATAACCTTTTATAAAGTCTGACTCAAATCTATTCACTACCCAAAAGCAATATACTGTAGTGTCTGCAGGGATGATGAAGTCTGCACTAGGCTGTGGGGAATACCCTATACATTTGATATTCCCATGTGCCCTTTTCAGATTACAAAACATTAATCATCACATAATTGTCAGTTAAGCAGCAGTTACTTAAGATGCTGAATGGATAGTTACCAATTTTGTAAGCGTATAAAATTTAGAAAGCATTCCTCGAGCATTTCTTGGTTTGAAAACCTAAAGAATAGTCACAAAGGTATACCAGACATTGGAACAGATTGCCTTGTACCTTTATACTGTATGTGAAGTTCATGCATTAAAAATTACTGCATAGTCATCATAACCCTATGACAGCACTCACTTAATTGTCACGCATAACTCATTATTTACATGTAAAACACTAATTTAACATAACTTTACTTTTTCAAAGGGACCACTGATCACAAAGTAAACTAAAAGCCCACACAGAAAGATTTCCCACGGAATGAAGTTCACGATACAGATCCTTTCTGGTGTCAGTCCTCCCTCTTCCAGGGAAGGGGAAAAGCACAACTCATGCGCAGCAAATACTGCATGGATCCAGGACAAGTTGGTGGCCTGGTACAGCCTGTCAAGTCTGGATGCAGTATGGTGTGTGCAAAACCAACTCAAACGTGATTCTTAAAATCCCCCTTCCTCCAAGATTGATGAACTTTGGTCTGCTTTCCTGTTAGGTGAATGCTTTCTACAAAATTACTAGATTCTTTTTTTTTGGTTTTGCCCATTATACCTTGGATGAAACCAGGTTTAGATAAAAATTTAAAATAGCCATTCATGGTTTCTTGCTAATAAAATCCCTGTAATCACACAGCTTGCTACTCTGGGGAGCACTGCCTCATGCAATTTTTTCTTTACATTCAGAAGTACAACTACCACTTGTACCTTGGGCAAGACTACGTAAGGTATGTTGGCATCTAAAAAACCTCCATTGTTCATTCTTAAAAGTTCATCACCCCCATAAATTCATGTGTACAAAACACATTCAATTTTTATGCATCATAACAAAATAAAAACTTTCAGTCCCAGGCTAAGAGGGCTGGATCTGCACCAGTGGTGTAGGTACAGCATCCAGCACCTTAGGCTCTTTCAAGTTATACCACCTTAACATGTGGTAGCACTGTCCCAGTTTTTTTCTCAAGACTTCATGTTTGTATGAACCTTACTTTAAATATATGTGTTTCATATGCATTCTAGGTCTGAATGCTCCAAGACAAACAGAAAATCTCTTCCAGAAGCATCTTAAAATGTGAGAATTATTTATGAAACTTATAAGAAACTCCAAAAGGAATGGGAAAACTAAATTAATTAACTTGTCATCAAATCCATTAATGCTGTGAAAGTGAAAAGCTGCGGAATAAAAGAACCTTACCAATACTACAAAACTTATCTTAAAGGAAATCGCTTCAGACTGATCCGTCTACTGCACTTAGCTGTGAGAAGACACAGCAGTGGTGGAGGGGTTTAAAGTGCTTTTTCTAGAAGGCTGCTGGGTTGGTTTTGTGTTTGGAGGTTTTCCTGGTGAAAGTGTTCCGACCCTCTGGATTTCACAAACGTGAAATGTTCTTGTCATGCAGCAGATCTGCTGCAGGATCTGAGGAGAAACTGCACTGTTTACAGTTGGAAATCCCACTGCTGGCAGCAGGATAAGGGCATCAAGCAGATATTTAATCTCTTGAAAGGAAGTAAGTAATGAAATGAGCAAACTCCTGCATAAACAAAACACAACAGAAGCAAAAACCACAGCAGCAGTTTGATAGAAATGTTGCAACACAAGTTCAATGAGCTTGACTTGAGGAAAATTTCTTCTAGGAAACAGATGCTTAAGGATATCAGAAAATATTTTGGTTTTGTTAAAAACTCTTTAGAAGCAGAAAAAAGGGAGGGGCATGAACCATTCCTCTGCCTTGTCTTCATTTTCAAATTTCTACTTGTAATCATTAAATTTATCAGGCAACAGTTTGGAGAGTAAAGGAGGATGGAATTATGTATACCAAAATGTGGTCTTCTCCAGAGAATAGGATATATGACAGTGCATCTCTGTGTACCTTGTCTATCATGTCCGGTCTGTTCGTAGCTGCCAAAATTGTCACATCCTTCAGCTGTTCTATCCCATCCATTTCCGTCAGCAGCTGAGCCAAGACACGGTCTGCTACATTTCCAGCACCTGAAGAGCTGATTGGGGGAAAAAAAAAAAAAATCACAGCATTAGCTTTCCCTTCCTAGAAAATTATGGAGAAAGGAAAGAAATACAATGTTCTTTTCAATTTACAGGGATGCATCTTTTTGCCTTAATTCTTCACAATATTTATTTTCACCTTCAAACTCTAAAACAGCATCAGTGATATGAAGTAAAACCAAATTAGAGAATTTGACTTTCATAGGTTTTCTTGATACCCAGTAAAGCAATTGAGGTTTTAACTTATTATTCTGCTATCTAAGTTGTAAAGAACCTAACACTACATGGATCTCTGGAATGAACATTTTTAAGATAAATGAATTCATGCTGCTTTTTTATTAGTCAGATAAACCTCCATTTTTACCACCATCCAAGTAAGTGCTTACATTACCCTATGCAGTATAAAAAATTAGGAACTTATGTGTTTTGCAGAGCTGCTCTGCATTTTTATATTCTCTCCATCAAATGAGAATAAATTGAGTGTTGACCAACTGCCTCATAATAGCATTGTCAGTCCTGTAACCCAGCTCATTTTCCAGATAACAGGAAAAAATCCAGCACTGAAAATCCTGAAAACTCTGGTTTTGAAATCACCAAGTTGTGAAAAACCTACGCAGACAAGGCATAAAGTATTCCCTCGGCTGAGCAGGGGCAGGGAAGCTGAAGCAGGCTAGGGGAAAGCAGCTGGAGACTGCCAGATAGCACCAAAAATCTGGGGTTTATCTTACTTTGCCAGAAACCAGGCCCACACCAAAACTTCGCTGGTTCAAACACAACCTTCCCCTGTGGATGGCATGCACACACCTTCATCATCTTTCACCAACTGGACTGCTCTTCCGGGGCTATTCCCTCCTCTCTTGCACAGGGGAATGAGTCATTTCTCTACCCTTAAATAGGCTCTTCTCAACACAATTAAAAAATTAATCTCTCCAATTCTTCCACATCTTTCTAAACTTCACACAAAGAAGGAAAAAGAAATCTGATGCTTAAAACAAGGCAAAATCTATAAAGGATTAAGATGATTTTTTAATCTCAAATGTTTTGAAAGTCCTTCTCCAAAAGCTCTAATTTTTTTACAGATATACAAGCACCTACACACACACAAGTGCAGTCAAATTATCCTGAACACCAATGTCTCCATCACTGCTGTACAGCTCTCCTACAAAAAAAGAATTCTCTGACCTTCCTATTCTACAACTGGTTCTGTAGTTTTCCAGGGCAAAACAATTAACTTACCAGACTCAGTCTGGAAAACATCTTTGAGGAGCTGTAATAAATGCTGCTTAACAGATTATTTAGGTTCCTAACAAATATTAGAGAAGGGACTTGGGTTACCTGGTCATCAGCTTTTGGGTTTTCTACAGTCATATTGGAAATTCCCAAGTGATAGCAGAGCATTTCTAACAGAACCAGGGGTCACAGTCTCACTGACTTATGGAGGCCTGAGTGGGATAAAACCCTTCAGGTGTTGGACATGCATAGTAAATGCTTTTCGAAGGACACAGAGCTTAAAGGAAATTAAAATCAACTTTGTAACATTAGCTATTCTCAGTAGGGACTCAGGCCTCCCATCTTGCATAAGTTCCCCATTTACTCGACCTTATACCCAATAGACTGAGCACAAGAAAATGCTACGCAAAGGAAAAAATAATTCTAACACTGGGACCAAAATGTTAATGTTATATAAGATGATCTGAAGCTAGAAGACTTTGGAGGAGATGTTAAACTTTTGTTTCCTTAAAAAAAGAAAAAGAGTATTTAGTTTTACAGGTGGCTGGAATGGGTATGACATCTTTCCCCAATATAAATATTTCCCTTACCAGCTCCAGACTGAATTAAAAAAATATGATCCACAACACATTAGAGAAACATTTATTCTGAAGAGAATCTCCACTGTTACAGGGGAATACACATTGGGAAGACTTCCATACAGTTAGGGCATCATCAGAAAATTGTAGTTAGGCAATCACTGAGAGTATAATACAGTTCAAACAATGAAGGGGGCTACCAGTACATTATGTATTAGAGGTTTCACAATTGTCTCTCAAAAGTGGAGTAAATAATTTTAAATCCATGCATGCAAAAAATATAAACAATAAAAATATTATAAAATGAAGAGGGGTTTGGGACCTATGACACCACAGATTTCTACTTTCAGTGCTTTTATTTACACAGTTCACTAAGCTGTCACACAACGCACCATCTTTAACACGGCATCTACAGCAAAGTAGCTTTTGGCTTAACAGCACACTCCATAAAAACCCCGGGCAGGCACAGGGAGCCATCTCTTCACCAGCTGCCCAGGGCTGCAGCAGAGCCACACCGTGCGCTCTGAGAGCTCCAGCACTGCCCGAGCTGTTAATCTGAGGGGTGACATGCAACTATGCGCTTTTCCATTTTCCTATGATTTCCCAGCAAGGGTTTCAAATTAGCACAGGCAACATTCATTAAGGCTGCCCGGCCTTTTGACGCAAACGGCAGCCAGAGAAACAAACTATGATTAACCCTCCAGTCCCATGGAGGCACTGCCAAAACCAACTCCCAGCCAAAGGGCTGTCTTTGCCTCCCCCTCCCTCCACCTGACCTCCATGCACTGATGTCATCATCACAACTGCCTGGAAATAGTCCTCAAAAGGCACGTCCTGGTACAAACTAATTTCCTGTCAACACGCCGCCTGCAAATCCAGGCAGCCAGAGTTAAGCCCCTCACATATTCCACGCAGGGCCACGTGTGCACGTGCCCAAACCAGAAATACCTTCAACTTCAAAAAAATGCTGCTCCATAAGGGCCTCAGAATTTCAAGTCATCTCCTGTGTTGCCTTAATGAAATACATCAGTCTGTGGGCTATGTATTATTTTAATTTTCTTGCCAACACATGTTTATTTAAAATCCTCAGTGAAGGAGTTTGTAAAGGAAAAAAAAGGTTACTACATCAGTTAGAGCCAGATATCCTCCTTCATGTGACACTTCAGCTACTCCTGTAAGTGTCCCACCAGACTTAGAGCAAGTACACATGCGCTCCTGCACAGGCTCTTCGTTTGACCACCGGAGAAGCCACCTGACTGGCAAAAGCCTGACAAGGTAAGATTAATGCCAACTATTGCTGACAAACATGTTCTCGTTATTTTGTTTTATCTAAAGGCACTCACAGTATACATTTTATCAGAACAAATCATGTATTCTACGTGTGTATCAAAGCCTCACAATTAATTAGAATTAATTCTGGTTTTGTCTGATGCAACTGAGAGATCATAAGCACAGGCTCGAAATGCAATATAGCAGGTGAGGACTCCTTGTAGCAGCTTTTATTTCTCTCTCCTTTGGCCTTATATCCAATGACTGTTCCAGACAGCTGGATTCAGATACAAGTGAGTACTGAAATATCCCCCCTGGACATCTTAAGTGACTCTCATGCTCCTTCCTTGGGATATAAAAGCAGCCACAGCCCAATTCTATCACTGCATCAAGGAGTACACACAGTTCACTAGCTTATACAGTTCTTCAAGCCAAGGAGATTTTGTTTCTAGACATAACCAGATGTATGAAATCACATTTAAATCTGTTACTCTTCTTGCTATAGGCATTTTTTGGACAGCAGTTGACTTCTTGTTTTGTACATTTTCACTTATTTAATTTCCTTTTCTTTTCCCTCATCCTTTATCTAAAAGATTTTTTAATATTTGAAAACTAGAAACAGTCTGAAAATGCAGTCACTACAGTTTCACCTTAAGATCAAATTTGGTAAGAATCACCACTGCAAGGTAATTCAAACATCCATTTGCATCATCTAACCATCTAGAGAACTCCTGAAAAAATATTCATTTCACTGTCTTTCCAACACCAGATGTCATTTTCACTGGAAAATTTAAAGTCTCCACCACCACCTAAATCTTGTAAAGGAGAACCAGTGACTCTCCATCCCACCACTGACAACTACCTGAGGGGAGGTTGCAGCCAGGTGGGTGTGAATCTCTTCTCTCAGGCTGACAACACTAGAACAAGTGGACATGGCCTTAAGCTGTGCCAGGGGAGGTTTAGGCTGGATGTTAGGAAGAGGTTTTTCACAGAGAGAGTGATCGCTCATTGGCATGGTCTGCCCAGGGAGGTGGTGGAGTCACCATCCCTGGAGGTGTTTAAGAGAAGACTGGATGAGGAGCTTAGTGACATGGGCTAGACAATGGGAGGCTCAGATGGACAGAGCATGGTGCCCATGGCTCCAGGGTTGTGGGTTTGATCCCTGGGTGGGTGTTCGCTTGGGAGTTGGACTAGATGACCCTTGTGGGTCCCTTCCAACTCAGAATAAACTTCAATGGCACTGAAGCCTGTCTGAACACATCAGCTTCAGAATCAGGACCTTAACTTAGCCACTGCTAAACTGTGGATGTAGAAATGCAAGAAATACTCACACAATAACATTTTGAGCACTGCGAAACTCCCAGCTGCTGTGAGGCTACAAAACCAGGAGGAAGTCTGGAAGGACCCCTCTCCTACACAGCTGACCCTACCTCAGGCAGGGCCATGAGGACAAAGAGGCACACCTCAGGATAAATTACTGCAGAGGGATTAATCTCCACATAGCCGAAATCTATAACGCAAGTTTTGTGAGAAGGGAGTACAGCCCACCTTCTTTTCCAAAACGTCCCGTCAAGCAAGATATACATACAGATAAAACCTGCCTTTATTATTTTTTCCCCCTAACAAAGGAATTGCAATCATAATCAAAATTTATAGGTTTTAAAAATACTTGTGGATGTGGTATCATCTCAAATAACTCTTGCCCTGAAATCTCTGGAAATAATTCCATATCAAAACAAATGTAAAACTCATTGATACGACAAAATGGTTGGTATCAAAAAAATTAATACCGGTTGAAGTCGACCTTTCTGGCAGGACTCTCCACCTCTCCATGAACTACTGAGGTAAATGGTTCCTGAAATACAAAAGCCCCCTGCCTGCACACTCCCACACAAGAGTCACCTCGCTCACACAGTCTGAAGGATTTTTATTGAGTCTGACATTTCTGTCAGGGCTTTGCAGGGGGAACCTGTCAGCAAGGAGCACCTGCCAAGTCCGGCTTCTCAGTCCAACTGCCGTGATCGTAATTAACTGTCACACTGTTTTATTTCCTCCCCTCACAAACTCGGGTGAAATACAGCTTTGGCAGCTTAAGGTTTTCCACAGCATTGGAAAAACAAGAAAAAATTACAATAATCTACTCCAATAGCTTTACCAGAAAAACAGTAATTGCATGATGTTCTCAGATATAGAATTTCACTCAAGAATTCTATCACTGGAGCATTTTGTCCACCAGAATGGACACTGCCATGCCAGTTGGAAAAAGCAGGCTCTTCCATTATTGTGGAATAACATGAGCCAAATCTACTTCTGTGAATGTTGCACAACATGTATGGTACACCTTCAATGGCTGTCATTCAACTCACTACAGATACTACAGGCTTGGATGTTATTAGAAAGTCTAAAGACACACTATGTCAATCTTGTATGTTATCAGTTATATACTGTCACTATTCATTAAGAAAAATCCAAACAGACCAATATAAAAATCCCCTTCAGTGCTCAGATAAGAAATATTCCCCTCTTTCTGTGTCATCAGAAAAATTCTGAAAAGATAATCCTAATCCCTTCTCTCCATCAGCACCCTACAATTAGAAGCAGTTGGATTCTCTACACACCTGTAGCAGCTATTACCCACTATGTTGCTTCATATCTTCCCCACTTCCTCAAGAGCAAAATTCAAGTACCAGGAAGGAAAATCTCCAGAGGAAACTGAGGAAAGTCTGGGAAATTCAGTCTGGGTGGAACATTTATCTTTATGGTCACCTCCATGCCAAAATGGCGTTTTGCCAACTGTTGATTTGCTGATTGAGTGTAGTTCATGTAATTCTGGGTTTTAATACATTAGAAAAACATAGAAAAATAAAAACTCCAAATATTCCTTGACTGGCTTCCAGCTTCTAAGCAAGCTTCCTAAAAAGATGACGAGTTTTGTGAAAACAGGAATGGTGCTCAGCTGTCAGCAGGTGACTTTGAAACAAATGGCCAGCTGCAAACACATCCTAATTATCATCCATGATTATGTAACCAGCCTCTACCATTTGCCTAAATTACTCATTATTGCAGCTCCCAAAAGTTAAGGAAGTAGACCTAGGAAAATGAAATGCAGTGAAAGGAGCGAGAAGGAGGAAAACAGCCAGGCTTTCTTCCAGAGGGTTTTACCCAAGCACATCTCCAAATACCTGAGTACCTAGGTGGTGATCCATCACCTATTTCCATCTGCTTGCAACAAATCCCAGATGCATGTCCATGAAAGATGGACTTGAAACTGTGCTTTCAGCTGGCCCTGGCATCATCTAGCTGACATCTAGCAGGCATCATGAGCTCTCCTATTCTGTTCACATTGATGTTGCCTTAAAAAAAAGCAACAAAACAAACAAAAAAACAAAGCAAACATCTGATGCACAGTAAGTTTCCCATTTCTTTCTGTTTTTCTCAACATTTCTCCTCTGTGCATTCCTGGAAGTTAGTCAAGTTGAAAACTGTAATCAATCATGTCTACCAGGGAAGCAGGTACAGTTTAAGTTGGAAGTATTACAGGCCTAGAAGTAATGAACTAGACTGGATTTCATTTCATTATAACAATATTTAAGTATAAGAGGCTCTCTTTCACCTGGAATAAGTTTCATTTATAAATTTTAATTACAGTTATGTTCCTCCTGTATGCCATTAAATTTAAAAAAAATAAATACACACACACAAAAAAAAGACCTTCAATCACTGTAGCCCTAAGCCTGCAGGCAGCTGTAGCCTGCTTGGGCTCATTTATTGTGGGTAAGCTGATCTTTTTCCACAGCCAACACCATACTGGGAATTGAAGTGGTCATCATGTATGCCCACTTCTGATCCCTCTAATCCTGGTATCTGTTTCAACGGGGCCCCTGGCAGGAACCCAGTCAGAGTCTCAAATTCATGTCTTTGGCTGAAGCTTCTTGCCTCAGGTGAGCTGTGCCACAGCACTCCCAAGCACTGCAGAACAGGCCTACTACCTACATTAACAGCCCTGATCAAGGCCTCTAAACCCTGCACATTTATCCATGAACTTGGAATGACTTCAAGAAAAGGGCTTATGGATCCATTCCTGCTTCCACTGATGCCAATGAAAGGCTCTATTGACTTCAAATGCCAGAATTGTAATACAGGTTGGCAAAGTTACAAATTACTGGGTTTTGTAAAACAAAAAGGAAGAAATACAGATTTAAAACACATTGTGATAAAGGATTCTGGATAGGCAAAAGCACTAACAAATCTGTTTTAAAATTAAAGGGATTTCAGACATTTATAGTGCATACACACAACCTAGAGGTGATGCTATTCGATAAAATTGCTATTCTAAAGCTTTACTATATGATTAAATAGTGTCAAATAGTTACTTTTTTACCACTCCTTGCTAGCCTAAAATACAAAGCTGGCACTAGGCATGCAGCTTTATTTCGTAGACAGTATCTGGATACTCCAAGACTTCATACAATTCATACAGGAGTCACAAAATTCTGGAACTCCTCAACTCTCCAGCACATGCTTAGATACTGCAGGGAATCAACTGATGTTCCCCAGTTCAGGGACTACTGTTAATTAACCATGTGCAAAGTGGATTTCTGCCAAGGACCTCTATCTTACCTAACATAATTTTCCTGTATCCTGCAAAGTCCAGGGAATGCACCAGGGAACTCGCACAGATACAAAAATGCAATGGTATGTTCAAGTGTAGAGTATAAACATGTGCTAAACTATTCCAGAAAGACAGCTTGATTTAAAAAGAGAAGATTTCTCACTGTCCCTGTTTAAAGCATTGGTGGCACAGTACAGCAGAGATCAGCTGCTGTTGTTCACAGCATCCTTTAGAAGTCTGAGGGTCTCAAAACTTGACTGCAAATATTTTAATACTTAAAATGAAACAGCACATCTTTCAGTGGTTCTAAGCATTTTAAACTGTGGCTTTGGAACCCATCTATCCTTCTCCCAGCATACACGTTTTCCAAAAAAAGCATCATCATACTGTAGTTTCAGGGGATTGGTACCAATATGCCTTCACTTGGTCACTTCTACCCTCACTCTGAAAAGGTTAGGAACATTCATCTCCCAAACTGTTTTGGCCTCCACAAGTCAAATGCATGTTACTGATTTTATCCCTCTTTTTCAATACCCCCCACCCACCTCTGAAAACAGAATTTATCAGTGTCTTTTACAGCAGCCTACAACTTTTCCCATCTTACGTTAAAGACTTGCAGTTGAAGGGGAAAATGCTTTGCTTCTGAAAAACATGAAAAGGAACAAATACGTCTCCTGCCCAAAAATCCTAAAAATCCTACTTGTATAAACAATGTCCCATTTCCAAAGCAGAGGGATTTCTTAAGTTCAGCAAACAGACTGTCTGTGCTGCATTTACGCAGACTCACGTTCATTCATCACTTTCAAGTCTAATTACCAAGCCATTTCCCTCTTGGCAACCTCTAATGGCCAGAAGAATTAGGTTTTACATGGTCAGGAACACCGAGGGATAACAAATACCCATAACTCTCTGCAGCTGTGCAATTTGTAAAACCTCTCAAGCTTCGCGCAGGCCAGGGATTACTTTCAGGCAAACTTTCCTCTTCACGCTCTGCTGTATCTGGAGCAGTCCTGCTTCAGCACAGTCTCTACTACAAGAAGTCACAACATCATCTTTCAAAGGTATGGAGTCAGAAAGGAAAAAGCCTGATTGCAGAAGCAAATGCTCAATAGAACTATGGAGCAGTGGAAAAGGCTCCACACATCATGTAGTTCGCCTCTGCCAGTGCACGACTGCTCCTCGCGGCACGCTGATCCCTGAAATGGCAGGGTTTGTTTCAAAGATGTCAAGTGATAGGTTCTGGAGCTTCTCCCAAATGATTCACAGGAATGGAAAATGTCCTACCAAGAGCCTTTCTGATTCACAGAGACTTTCCTCATCTCAATCATTTCTCTCACTCAAAACTCGCTGACACCTCTAACTTTCTACCAGGTTTATCATCTGTTCTGTAGACTCAGTTCTAGTGAGTGCCTCCCTTTTTCCTCATAATCAGGTCATTCAGCCCCTAATTTTTCATTTTCAGTTCTCTCTATACTTCTTCTAGTATTTCAACATAAACCAGAGAGATGGAAAAGTCTTCCAAGAGCATTAGAAGCTCAGTATAACAGAACAAAATGCAGAAACGAATACAGTTCTAAGTATATTTATCTGTCTTCAGTAACTCAAATCCAACCAGAATCATTCTCTTATCTTCTTGCATCAAGGATCACTGGACTTTTCTCTCAAGCAATTGCTCCTTACATTGAGCTATTTTTCTTCAGAGGTGCAGGACTACACCTTTACAACCTTTGGAAAAAAGGGGAGGTGAGTCAGAGTCTGTTTAAGGAAGCTGTTAAGCGGTGCAGGAGGAAAACCAGAGAGGCGAAAGCCCAGACAGAGCTCAACCTAGCTGTCTCTGTCAAGGACAATAAGAAAAGTTTCTATAAGTACATTAACAGTAAAAAGAAAGGCAGTAACACCCTCCACTCCCTATTGGATGCAGAGGGCAATATAGTAACCAAAGATGAGGAGAAAGCAGAAATACTCAATGCACACTTTGCCTCTGTTTTTAATAGCAAAACAAACTGCCCGCAAGACAACTGGATCAGCAGTGGCATGGAAGGAGCTGGGGTGCAGTATAACCCCCTTGTAATCCAAGAGGAGGTAGTCAGAGACTTGCTGAGAGGCTTGGACCCTCATAAGTCTATGGGACCGGATGGAATCCACCCGAGGGTCATGAAAGAACTAGCAGAT
>WEKX01011158.1:315045-350672 GCA_013390025.1 Pitta sordida
GGCCTAACACTGACCCCTGCAGGACTCCACTAGTGACTGGCTGCCAGCTGGATGTGGCACCATTCACCAACACTCTCTCTAATGCACTTATGCTTGTTCAGCCTGGTGGACACAGCTCCAGATTTCTCCAGCACAGTGCTCTGTTTAGTCTTGTCAGAAATATTGTGATAACCTCACATACAGCTTCTGGGCTCTTACATTAAACTATGTTAGCCATGCAGTACAATTCATATCAAAAATCCAATCAATTAGTTTATATCATATCCTACAGATTCTTACTCTACAATAGAGGACGCACAATTCCTTCTTTGCCACGTTCAAAGCAGAAAAGATCAAACAGACAATAAAATACCAGCCATAATTAATATTTGATTTCAAATCAGACCTCATCTTGAGTACTGTGTGCAGTTCTGGGCTCCCCAGTNGTGTTTAGAAACTGAGCTCTGTACAGTCAACATCATAAGAAAAAGAGGAAAAAAAAGAGATGGGTGTGCCAAAATTATTTTTCAACTGTTCACAATGTGTACCCAGGGCAACGTTCAGTGCCCATACTCAACATCTGCATCTGAGACATTCACACGAACTGGTTTGGACAGACAGACATTCACCCCTCAGGTGCAATGTACCTCCCTTGAAGTGCTAATCTCTCTTGGGCTGCAGAAGGAGCACAGACATTCAGCTCATAGGAGTCAAGTTTGATCCCACCCCACAAGTACATCCTTCATAAGAGTTAAAATCAGCATTTTGGCTTTCTCTCTCCCCTTTTCTTAAACTCTTTCCAGTTCCATGACAATGAAAGGTGAGATATAAAATGGTTGGAAGAGACCTTAAAGATCGTCCAGTTCCAACCTCCTGCCATAGACTAGACAGGGACATCTTCCACTACACCAGGTTGCTCAGAGCCCCATCCAGCCTGGCCTTGGACACTTCCAGGGGTGGGAATCCACAAATTCTCTGGACAACCTGTTTCAGTGCCTGGCCAGCTTCACACTAAAGATTTTTTTCCTAACATCTGATGTACACCTGCTTTCTTTCAGCCATGCCCCTTTCTCGAGTCACTACATGCTCTTGCAAAAAGCGTCTCTCCGTCTTTCTTGGAGGCTCCCTTCAGGTTCTGGAAGGCCACAATTAGGTCACCCCTACACCTTCTCTTCCCCAGGCTCAACAGTCTCAAATCTCTCAGCCTTATGCTCTACCATAACAACATTAACTCATCTGGAAGAGACTCAGAAATTAGTTACTTAGTCTTTTGGCCCTGTGATCTCAACAGCAAAAAATGCTCTCCCATCCCTCCCAGAGCCAAACCAAAGCAATACATGACTCAGGCCGGCTGCAGGGAAGCAAGTTAACAGGATAAACAGTGAGACTTCCTTTATTTTAACAGTAAGGCTCTTTCTAACTCAAAGGTTCTACGTGTGTGATTTGGTAATTGGTTGTGCAGCACAGAAAAATATTTGCTCAGAAAACGCATTATATTCGCTTGCTAAAAATAAAGCTCACTTCTCCTCTTTCAAAGCTGCTTAAAGATTTAATCTGCCTCACTCTCAGCTTCCCAGCACAAGGAAACCTCAGGCTGAGCGCAGTGCACCACTTTAAGCGCCTCCCCTCCTTCTGCCCTGCATTCCAGAGGACCTTAAAAACCTGCTGACACCTGTCTGGTGTTTTTAAAACTTCCATTTCAGCAGGTGCTTGTGGGCTCCAAAGTGTTTAGGGGACCAACCTGGCAAAACTCCATCATCCTCAATCCTTGCAATGGATTTGCTAGAAGCAGCATGATCAAACTGCAAAGGCAAACACAACATCCAATTTTCTTTACTGTCATACCCAGAATTCACTTGTTTGCCATTTGCCTTGACTGGCAAACTTCAATGGCAGTCTTTTGAGGCTTCTTTACACAAGACAGAAGCCAGTATTTGTATTGCAGAGCGAACTGACTGGAAACATTGAATTAAACTCACTGCACGCACCAGTGCCTTTGGAAAGGGCCCTTTCCAGCACGTGGGCACAGCTGCCACTCACATTTACCAACGTTTTCCAAGCTCACAAAGTGCTGCAGCAGCACAGCAGGGTCAGGACAGAGGTGAAACTATCATGACAGAGTTGGAGCAGATCTAGAAGTAACCCATCCCGCTCACCTGCTCCACCCACAGAGAAATCCCTTTGCAAGTCATTCCTGTTCATCACAGATTTCCAGCACCTGCTTCCATGCCCTGCCATTGTCACTCATCACTCTGTCTAGGACCAGGCTTGGAACCATCAGGGCAGGAGTGGGATCAAAAATCATTGGGCAAACCCCCACAAAATTAGCCACCCCTACTGCAAAAGGTATTTGGCTTCTGAGACTTCACCCCTCCAGCAACACCCTATTGGTAACTTGAAGAGAGAGAGAAACCAAGTGGTAATCAATTTAATCTTGCAAAGAACTTGAGAATCGACAAGGAAAAAGAGACGGGATTGTATTTAATGACTTTCTGCCTGCATATTCACTTTTGGGAAGCTCAAGGTAAAAATGCCTTATTTTATATGGGTATATGATTTATATGGACATATTATGAATGCTTTCTTTTTAGTTGAATAAAACATGCAGGTAGTTTTAGGATTAAAAGAGCTCAAAGTACATCTCAGTTGGTTTTCCCCTTTAAATAATGTTAATTTTTTCAGACAGTATCACTCTCTGCTAAGTACCTTACAAGTTACTGTAAATATGTTACTATGGATCTTTGTATAAATTTTATCAAATGTGTGCCAAAGTTCCTTATAAAACCACAATGCTTCTCCATTTTTCATTTTAAATCTTTTCCTTATAGCTAGTTACAGGCACCAAGCTTTCTTATTTCAGGCTTCTGCTCACTGAAATCCCCATCAGAATGCTAAGCTATCTCCCCAAAATACACTGACAGCTCTTCACAAAGCAAAGCAGTCGACCTTTCCGAGCCTCATTAATCTGTTTGAGCTGCCACAGCCAAGGGCTGAAGGGAAAAGCAGAGGAAACTTCAATTGGAAAATATTTTGACATAATTGACCCAGATGACAAACGGAGCTTAAGCACATGTCAAGCACGGGGAGTGGCACAAAGGCACTGGCTGGGTGATACAGGAAGTTAAATCAAGCCAAGGTGAAGTCAGAGCTCTGGGAACAGTGTATATTTCTGTAATTACTGCTAATTGAAAAACAGAAAGATTCCTTCAGCCCAAGCCTCTTAAGCAACAGCAAATAACAAGTTGGGAATATTTTCCTTTATTTTTTTTTACATCACACTATAGTCGAAGCTCCTAACCAATGTAAATCTTGTTTTAGGGCAGTACAGTTCACATCATCTGTACCATTGGTGTGCTCAGTGTTAATACCCTTAAATACTCCTTACTGTCACAGGTGGGTTTCGTTGTCTTTGTTCTGTGTGGTGGTTTTTGTTTTTTAGTATTGCTTCATCCTGTTTACCACAGTTACTTTTTCTCAGATCATTTCCAAGGGATTTAACTTTTGGAGTCCACATTTACTTTTTTCCTTAAATTAAGCTGGGTTTTGTCACTATCCCTCAAGCAAGTTTTTGCCTTAGTTTTGATTTTAAACAGACAAATGTTTAAAAGCACTGAGCAGCAAGAGGAAAAATTATGCTTCCAAAACCTTTACACACATACAGAAGTTACATAATTTTTCTTGTTATACATGTATATATTTTATAAACTCAGGTGATCTACTTGTTGGACAGAAAACAGATCTCCAAGTCCCTATGGATCCGGCCATCAGCTAAGGAATGCATCTTAACTGGGTGATGGACTTTATCTGGGTAGGTGATGGTGCCTCCCAGCCTGATAACATAAGAGCAAACTTCAGTGTTCATTCTGAAATAGGTTGAAAACAAAAAAGGCACAATGGTTTTATTATTTGGTAGTAAAGTTAATGACCTAAATGCCACAATAATAAGAGGAGGCAAAAAAAACCAAACACATGGTTGCTTCCCAGAAAAGCAACAGAAAAATCTGTAAAGAAAAGTAATAGTAAGTTCTTAGCACAACACAGTGACACAGGATTTCCTAACAATGAAAAAAACCCCCAAAAAACCCAAGAGGGCAGTCATAACAAATCTAAATAATCCAAGACGCAAGACAAATGCACATATCATTATCTATGCCATACAGCAAGATAAGGGAGTTTCCACCAAAAATATTCTTATAATATCACCACAAACTATTAGTGGTCTAATAAAAATAAATGTAAAAATAGCAGCCAGTCAAAGCTGACCCCAAGTGCAGGGACTGTCAAAACAATAGAGAGAAATACCTACCACATAAATAGTCAAAGAAAAAAAAACCCACAGAAATAACAGAGTGACAAAGGGCTTAATTTCCTTCATGTTCCATTGGAGAAAGCTAGATGACATCTAAATCAGAAGTGTCAGAGAGACAGCTGGATAAAACAGCAAGGTGTCACCAGCCTGGCAGAAGCTGAAAATTATATCCCACACCCTATTAATATGGATAGATCCAATACCCATGTACAAATTTCCTTTTCCCACTAGTAAAAAATGCATAAAATACATTTCAGAAGAAAATTAGGAACTCCAGGATGAGCTCAAAAGGATTGTGAAGACGTACAGAAGTGCAGAGAAGGCCAACTGATATAAGAATGCATTCAGATCAAAAACTATTGACAAGTCAAGACTGATGTTCAATCCTGAAGAAGGAAAAAATTCTCTTAATTCATCCTTTCACACAGCCTTGCATTTGCTTGTATCCGTGACCACAAAACACTGAAAAGTCTCCAAGAAGTTGAG
The DNA here is from genome assembly GCA_013390025.1 of Pitta sordida. Classification (NCBI taxonomy): domain Eukaryota; kingdom Metazoa; phylum Chordata; class Aves; order Passeriformes; family Pittidae; genus Pitta; species Pitta sordida. The sequence continues at coordinate 319,820 of WEKX01011158.1, forward strand.
AACAATTTGGTTGCCTTTTCTGTAACAGGGGTTTGGGAGAGGGGAATAATCTAGACGACCACTAAAACCCTGAAAAGCCTCAATGCTGCAAGAGATTTAGGAAAAGGGATTGACAGGAAGGAGCGAGAAAAGCCATCCCCTGGAAAGTAGTTGACAACCTCCTCCTCAGTAAATTTAGCAGACACATTGTATTAGAGACAAAGAAAGTCAAGAGAAGAAATAAAAATAAACAATTCCCCTTAGGAATTATATGCAAGATGCTTTGTAAAACAAATCAACCAGCAAACTGCTTTTCTCTGGAAAAGCAAAAGGTCACCAATCTTGGTGAAAATACAGCTATAAAAAGGTTTTGGCCAAATATCAAAGAGCATGTTTACAAAAGGGCCATATTCATTGTAACAGCAACCATTCAAACCTCACAATAGACTTCAGGAGAGAGCAGGATGCAACGTCAACCATCTGCTATCACATTATTTTCCTCAGCTCCTCTGCCCAGAAGTCACATCTAGACTCTGTCCACCTTCCAAACCTTAGGAGAGGTCTGTCAGACGTGTTGTGACAGCTCCCCATGCCCAGGGCAGATGGAAAGGTCACGTTTTAACAGTTCACACATAAGCCAGCTGAAGCATCTCATTTAACAGAGTCAGCTGTCCAAACTGCACTGATACATCTGGAAAACAGTGCAAAGCCTTCCTGGAGTCAGGAAGGGGCAATACATGTGGCACCAAAGTGGGACGGACAACTTAGACCAGAAGAGGACATCCAGCACTTCTTGAGAGCTGGACTTACTGTGCCCATGGACCTCGAATGCAGTGTGCAGGCACAATAGGTCCAAGTATCCTAAAAGCTGCACAGCAGACACTTTTCATCAAAATTACTTATTTGAGGCAGGAGAGACAGGAAGGAAAACACAAGTCTGAAAAGGAAATTATCAAGAAACACTTTTGTTTCAAAAAACCCTGATGTCCATTCGGGGGTGGATATTTGAGACAATGCAGAAAATGGGAAAACTAATGGGGCTATAAGTAAGAAAAGTCCCCTCTCAAAAAACAAGACAAAAATCAAACCCCCACATATTCATCTACTTGGGATTTACCGCAGGAACACTTGCAGTGGAAATTAATTCATGCCTGTTGTGCTTGAAGAAGTGCTACAGACAACGTTTAACACATTTAGTATATGATGGATGTTGCCTTTTTCTGTAACAAATGTGGAGTTAGAGAAAGTGGGCTATGTTCCCTTCCTGGAGTCAACACATCCAAGGCTGGATATGCTCCAAAGCTGTGCTTCTTGAAACATCTGCACACTCAATATTTGACCAGTGCCAGGTCAAGGGATTTAACCAACTGGGAATAAAAGGCAGTTTCCTCAAGTCAGCCCGTCCTGCTGCAGCCTTCCAATGATGGGGGAGTTTGCCCCCTCAGAACTCCACCATGGGAAAACACTGCACTACTGTACAAACGCATTTCATGTCAATGCACCTTTGGATACCTCCTGGCCATCAGGAGGCACTTTTCACTTTTGGACAATTAACTGCATCACTAAAAGTCCTTGATGGAGTTATGACTGAGGGATACAGGATAGCAGCAATGTTCCTTTCAAACTAAGGGATTTTTCAGTGTTACCTTCTTTCCCCACCCTCTCAGGCACCAGTGCTCTGAGCAAGACAAAGAGTAATGTTTTCTTTTAAGCAGAGTGGTAGGAAAAGGTTACCTTGTTTACCAGTAACTCTGGAGTACAAAGAACTACTTTGTCTTAATGGAAGAGGCAGCAAAGGTAGTGTTTCTTAAGGGCTGAGGTTTCCAAGGCTGCTCTGGTTGAAGTGACCGTGACCCAGAGGCCTGTCTGCAACCCCGGGAAGCCCAGTCAATGAAGGGCTGTTGGCTTCAGGGTCAGTGAGACTGCCCCTGTTCCCACAGAGGACAGGATCCAGAGCTACAGTGTTCCTGAAAGGACAGGAGGAGGAGGAAGCTGCACAGCAACTAACACTGAAGGCTTTGTGAGTAAAGGGATGGTCAACAGAGAAGAGGACGTGATCTTACTGCTGAGAAGGAGATACTTTAAAAATACTTAAACAAATGTTTTTTCTTGCACTTCATTAACATTCTGACACAGCTGCAGGAGTACCCCATGTGGAATCACTCTATCTTTTTTTTTTCCTTCCTATGCGTTGAAGCTCAGTATTATTATTAAATAGCTTCCATTCATGTGTTTTCCATACAGTCCACAGTGATCAATTACACTGATTCATAGGCAATGAAATCCAAAATTTTTCTATACTTCGAGTGTTTCTTAAGGCTGAGAGAATATCCAATTTATTCAGGATTACTCCAGATATAACTGATTTTGCAAGCTTTCTTAAAACTGGTGAAGTAGAACTATTTCCACTGAAAAAAGACAAATAGGACAAGAAAAATCTGTAATGAAACTTGAACAGTAAGATAAAGAAAGGAACAAAGAAAAGGAATGTTATTACAGTAGAAGCAGCTACCCACTATCCAGAGTTACATTTCTTTGGTACTGCTCCAAGAATTTCATTGTTGCCATTTTTAAAAAGACTTTAAATAATGCCAGTATTTCAGATGTCACTCCACAACTTACCCACCCATCCAACATCTGTGCTGTGACAAAATAAATAATTTTCTTAATAGCATACAGAAAACACTACTCCTTTTCATAAGAAAACACAAACCTTACCTGATATTTGCAAGGTGTTTGTTGTAGCATCACATATAAGGATCAGGAACACCAAAAGCCACTGGATTCTCACACTGGGGATTGGTAAACCATCATTTCTTATGCAGGAGTTAAGAAAATGTAAGTCCAAATGGCCTACCTTGACTGCCAAGAAGTTGAGACCACTTTCATGGGCCAAAGCTTTTGCTATCATGGTTTTGGAGCACCCAGGAGGTCCATAAAGGAGCACACCTTTTGGAGGCTGGATCCCCATTCGGATGAAAGACTCAGGATGTTTGAGAGGCCATTCAACTGCCTGCTTCAACTTCAGCTTGACATCTTCTAATCCTCCTATGTCTGACCAAGATACCTGCAAAACAGACCATTTTGGTGAATTCACGCAATGGAGCAAAACTACTTCAAAAGTAAACAAACCAAAAATGCTCTGTAGAACCTGCACCAATTATTTCACGAAGTTGTTTTGAACGAGTCTGTTCTTCAAAAAAGAACAAGAAATTACAGTAATCCCTCAGTTCTTCATGGCTCAAATTTCGTAGCTTCAATTCTCCACGTTTTTTTTCCCCTGGTAAAGAGGTCATCGCCTTCCCTTGGTCAGTCGTGGGGTTTTTCAATGTCACAGGAGCAGCAGACTGCTACACAGGCGCAGTGAGTGCCTTTGCTGTCCCACGGGGCGGGACCACCACGCCCTGCAAAGTGGGACAGGCACACCTCCTGTGAGAGGGGGGCATTGGCACTGGCAGGTGCCACTTGCTTGGGGACTGGCGTATGAGAGTGTTGTAAAGATTAATAAAATTCTAGGGAAGCTGTACACACTTTGTGTTCAAGATTTATTATCCAGCTGCTGTGAAGGCCCCCAGGGGGGCCGCAGGGAGCGGTGGGACAGCAACAGGGCCACACGCAGCAACAGCGGATACAGCTGCCACTGCGGCACAGCACCTGCCACCCTGTGACACGTGTCCCACTGCTGGTCGCTGCCCGCCCCTCCTCGGCACACGGCGTGGCGGAGAAGGCATCCCTGCACTTGCCAGGGTGGAGCACATCACTCATTTGCCTATGTACGAGCCACTTCTTCACAGATTTCAGCTATTGCAGACTCTTCCAGTCTCAGACCCCCACGAAATTTGGGGGATTACTGTATTAATAAAGTGACACATAGTAAAGGGGAATTACACTTGCTTTATGCTGGACGATGTACATGACATATTTTCTATCTACTTCAAAAGTCAATAGTAAAACTAGCAGAGTCACAGCTCAGTTCTCTTGTGTTTAATGTGATTCTGAACTTGCAACAGGACTGACAGTTACGAGTTTTGGGGGTTTCTCCACTTGCCAACACTGTCACTCCAATACAGGACTTGGGCACTGGAAATGTCAGTAGAGGCTTGAGAACAAATAAACTTCCAAAGGCCTAAGTATCTACAGAAAAGGAAAACTACACACAGAAAGGAACACTCAAACCCAACTACAGCTAAAAAACCAACTGCAGTTCAATTTGCTCTGCTGAAGACACAGGAGAGGTTTGACAGGAATACATCGGGACAGAGCTTTTACGTCCTGCCCAAAAATAGCAGACAGATCTAAAGCCTGCTACACCTCTCCCCACATCCCTGTCAACAAGAGCAAGACTTTTCCCCACATCCCTCAGCCTGTTCTTTGTCCTGTCACCATCCATTCCCATCCACTTCAAATATTAAACATTTCAAGACACACCTAAATCAAATGATATTTTACCCTGAACACTCTTCCAAAAATTTACTAGACATAAATCATCCTTCAGCTCTCGAAAGTCAGTGACATTTGAAGGGCCTTTCCCCTGAGTTGAAAACTCGTATAACTCCTGACTTGTCCTTATTTTCTCCTAATACCAGGACATGGAGTAGAAACTACAAGTAGACAGTCCCTGAACGAGGCAATTCAGACTACTATTGAAGTGGTACAAACTCTTCTGTTTAAAACCAGGAAAACTTCAAACGACATAAAACTTCTCCTGGATTGTCAGACTTTGACGTAAAAGAAAATCACAAAGACAAGAACAAACAGCAAAGATCAAGACATGTGAGGCAACCCCTGAGAAACGTTCTGAGTTTAAAGGCTAACTGGAAGGTGAGGAGCTGCCCATCTGCTAACTGAACATCATCTCTCTCACACCAGGAATATGTCACAGGAATGCCAGAGAAAAACAAACCCCTTCTTTCTTCTTCATGGTGACCAACAGCTTCTGGTTCTTAAATAATCAATTTATAAGCCTGGGGAAGTACCAAATTATGTAGAGTTGACTCAGTCATGGGAGAGCATCCCAGCAGCCAGGGGAGCAAAGGACTTTAGCACCATGCCACTTCTGGTAACTTGTAAGCCAACTTTTGCAACCTGCCAATATTCCCCTCTAAAGTGCACCAAATTGGATTGAAGGGATAGTAGTGAAGAGGTAAAAACGGGATGTGCAAAAGCCTCTGGTCTTGGAATGGAAGTGCTTGTATGAGTTCAACAGAAACAGTAAAGGGAGAAACTCCACAGAATCACAGAATATTCTGAGTCGGAAGGGACCCACAAGGATCATCGAGTCCAACTCTTAAACGGCATCACTGCCTCCTGGCAGGAATTGAACCCAGGTCTCCCACGTGACAGGCAGGGACAGTCACCACCGCACTAAAGTGGATTTTTTTTTTTCCACACCACTGCGGAAAGGAAGAGGGAAAGAAGAGCATGAATTCCTACCACCAGACTTTGAGCTGGGTGTCTTGGGCTACCAATACAGTTTTTCCAAGTTTTCCCAATAAGATAGAGAAATCCACATACGGATTTTCAATTCCAATGAAACAACCAGACGAGTTTATAAAAAAGTGAAGGTAGCTCACTTGTACCTTGCCACCCTTCTACCCATGGAAACCACCCTTTTTCACTCCAATTTCACAGTTGAGTGACATAATTAAACTCAGGACAGTTTTACCCAATCTTCCCATGTTAGAAAAGTTTGCGTTTCTGAGTCATATATTTGTGTTTTAAATTTCATTTCAATGAACTCTTAATACCATCTAACAGCTCTGTACACTGCACAGAACTAAAACTTGGCACTCTTGAACAACTTTTTCTTAGGAAATGAGACAAATAACATAAGCTTGTTCTCCTTTTTCAGTAGCAATCCTTACACAGATCTGGTAAGGCATGGACTAGCCTTCTTGTCATCATGTGTTTCTACACAGACAAAAATTTTGACAAACAAGAACAAGAACTTCTCAAAATTAATTAGGCCATCAGGAATTCCCAGTAAGTTTCAGCAACAGAAGGCAATATCCATTGGCAATACTTTGCACACATAAGCGCCTAAATGTTATTTATATCCCCTTCCAAATATTTAGACTACTACAAAAGTTTCCTGAGGCATTATTCAAATGATTTTCAGACCAGCTACTTGTCAGCTACTTGTCATTTAACACCAACACAAGTGATGGAATAGTACAGAAAATGTCAAGTAGAGTCACCTTGCATTAAGGCTGTTTTCAGTCATCTGGAGTCTTATTCTGATTTTGCTTACATTTAAAATTGGGAAAAGGAAAAAGCGGAAACAACCGGGTCAAGACATACAAACATGGCTAGTAAATGTGAGCTCTCCTGTTTAAAAAAAGAAAATAATTAACCAGTCAGAAATACACTCCACTTACTTAGAATTTCTATAGTATAAGGTGTGGAAATGAAGAAGCAATGGTGTTACAAGTAAAAATAGCTAATAAACCACTACCATTCTGGTCAAGTTCTAAACAAAACAATTGTTATTTCCTCATTTCAAAAGGAAAGAGACAAGTGAGTCTGGAGGGGAGAGTCCACCAGCAATAGCTCCACTGCTTTCACCTGCACAGAACTCAAGAAAAAGGCCTTGCAACACCAGCAATGAAGTGCGATGTCCTGTCACCATGGAAATGGTTTTAAGGATTAGCCTTGGGGCTGAGCTTACACACACAAAACCAGTGCTCTGCTACAGTGTGTAAAACACCAAGATTTCATTACTGCCCTAATCTCCCCAGGTCAACAGAGCTCACAATAGGAGGCAGAGCAGCAACTCCCCAGAGGTTATTAAGCACCAGCAATAAAGAAATAAAGCAGACACGTAGAGGATGTCTCATCCAGAACCTTTTGGCTGCAAAGACACAAATCTGAGTGTTGAATTACAGCAAAGGGAGTGAAAGAGGCAAACAAACCCCACAGCACTCTCAGGGAAATTTCAGGAAGACCCATAGGAGAGGGAGGAACAGCAACCACACAGTGCAAGTCTCCAAAGAGCTGCAGTATTAACTTCCTGATTTATAACGTGCATCCCCTCTCCCCTGAATTCCTGCTGCAGAAAAAGCAGCCTTCTGAAAAGGTTGTAACACATAGCAAAGTTCAGTAAAAGTTCTCTAAAAATGGAAAACAAGATGCTACATAGTACCAGGCAGCAGGTATTTGGTCGCAGCCAACACACATGGCAATACACACACACAAGGAAGAAACTGTGGCTTTATTTAGAAGTTACTTTGAACTCTTGTCATTCAACTGACAAGTTAAAAATCACAAAAATCTCAGATACTCGTAAAAGCAGTGGTTTACATGCCGAATTAAACTAACTCCAGAAGCCCAAAGTTCCATCCACACCAAGGGGGTTACCAAGTGAATCCTATAGCTGTAATAAATAGCTAAAAACCTGGTATTATTAATGTAGCTCAGATTTGTGTCTTCTCTTTGGAAAAAAACCCAACTCATAGCTGATAACTTACTTAGTGTTTGAAGTTATTTTAACAAGGACTTTTTAGATGACAGTATTCATAGAATTATAGAATGGTTTCAGTTGGAACAGACCCTAAAGATCATCTCATTCCAAAGTCCCTTCCTTTGGTAGGTGATATAGGACGACACAAAATCTGTTGCATCCAGTACTTTAGATTCCACTTTAAACTCGCACCAGGCACCAAGCAGATGTCTTCACAAGTGAAAATGCAGGTCCTGTCAGCACAAAAGGAGTCTGCACTAACTGGTTATCTTCCCTTCAATAAAAGAATGAATTTCGTTAGTATTTCAGTGACTCAGTGAGTGTTTAAACCATCCTGCCGTGTCTTCTTTGATTGTCACTTGATTTCATTAGAGGACACCAGGAGCCTGAGCAGCAGGATGACCTGGACTGAGAACAGATTTCCTGCACTACCTCAAGACCTTGCTTCTACCTGTGTGTACCGTGCCGTTCAGCGGCATTCCACACGGCTCCAAAGGGGCTGGTATGCCCGACAGGCACAGCATAGGGATAAAAGAGCCAGCAGCACAATAAGCCACAGAAGAATTAGTGACTCTGGTTCTCAGCAGAACCACCGGGCCCTTGCAGATATTGATGCCGCAACACCATTCCCAGGAAAAGCTGTCTGGGGCCAGCCCAGGCAATTCCACCCAGCATCTGGTTGCAGAGTGGGGACTTTTAATAAGCAAAGTGTGACATCTGAGCTGGCTGTGTGCAGTATCCGGTTCGCACACTTATTTCCCATTCCTATAGTTTAGGAATAAGGCTCTGTGGTTGTGCAACCTAATTCCCAAATGACTCATCTTCATGCAGTGAGACATAAATGTTTTCTTCTAGGGCTAGGGGAGCTGCTGAGAAACACCAGCACAACCACTCACAGAGTCAGGATTCAGTGAGATTAAACACACCTTGTTTTGCTCAATCTTCTTAACCCGGATCAGAGCTGTTTTAAACCAGGTCAGTTCCCCAGCACAGTTTAGGTTGTGTCTGCTCAACTACTGCAATATGTAACTGAGAGGGCAGTGAGCAGGGAGAGATGACCCTGGCACCACCAAAAGAACTATTCATACAATGATAGCCCATGACAGGCCTTGCAGTGATAACCTACCTACGGTACTGAACTCTGCTTTCAGTTAAAGACATATAATGCCACTGAAGACACTCAGATCCCATTTATATAAAAATCACAGCAACCAAACTCTTCACGGCTTTCTTTCCATACACTTCGGTTACAAATGCTAATAGTTGTTTTCTGCTTTAGTCTGTGTTTGCTTCACAAAAGGCTCCAGCTTTCAAGGCTGTTTGGGACCTGCTCCGAACAGGTATCTGAAGATTTTTACTCCATTAACCCACTCAGCACATAAAACTACAGATCAGGGGACAGACTCCTTCATTACAAACCCTTTCTAAAGCATTAGGAATTTAAGCTTCTGCCAATGGCTCTTCAACATCATAATTAAACAAACAAATATGCAAACAAAAAGACGAGGCACAGCATTTATTGGTAACTTAAGGCTTCCACTTGACAAAATTCCTCCCTTAACGTGGCTCTGGCAATGTCGCTTAAGTATTGCGCAAAACAACTTACTTTTGGCACATCAATTGCCACCTCCCTCATGGCACTGGGCCTGACATCATTCATCCCCTGCAGGAAGTCATTGAAAGTAATCATCACTGACCCAGCCACCTCGGTGTCTAACAGTTTAAGGCTCTTCCCCAGCGCTCTCCGCAAGGCGTACAAACCTATTGAAACAAAAAAACACATGGAAATAATGTGGACTTCCTCCTGGTTCCCACAAACATAGTGTGCCACACACAAACACACACACAGCAGCACTGGAGAGGGAGTGATGTTCAGAGGATTGTCTTAGCATCAGGTCTGAACTACAGTGAATCCCCTCTGCATCGCGACTTCTCCATTACGACCCCGCCCATTTGCAAAGCAAATTTTTCGCAATTACGATTCGGCCGTCTGCGACTTGAGCCGCCCGAGACATGCGCAGTTGACTCTGCTCTGCCGAGCGGCGGTGCCACGGTGCCTGTGGGGCGGGACTCACCCCACCCTGCGGGGAGGGGGGCTTGAAATGGTGGCACTGTGTGCCCGTCCCTGAACGGGAAAACTGCCTCACGAAAGTGAGGCAAGAGAGGGGGGACAAGCGATGTGTGCTGGGAGGAGGCTTCTGTTCCCCTGCCCTCTGGGGCCATACGGGCAGCGCGGCTCCTCTCTCACGGGACCGGTGGATGTTAAAGGGAAAGAAACTCCCATACCAACCTGACCTCACCCCCCCACACCCTGTGGGCTTCTCCGGGCTGCTGTGGTCGCTCCCACTGACCAAATTGTGAGTGTACCCGCGCTGGCAGTCCCATGCGCGGCGGCTCGGGCGCACGGCGCGGCAGCGGGCACACAGTTTACTGCAGCTCGCAGTGGCATTTAGAGCCCTGCGACGCCCTGACCCCGTCTCTGACCCTCTCCTGTGTGCTCTGCTGAGACCCAGAGCAGCACCACCACAAGACATGCCATTCCTTGTTGCTCAAAGCCCAGTCAAAGCCCAGGCAGTGCTGCCTCTGCCGGGCCTGGTGGATGTTAAAGGGAAAGAAACTTCAATACCNGTGGATGTTAAAGGGAAAGAAACTACAATACCGAAGGCCCCGTTACGCCATAAGCACACGGGATGTCAAAATGTTGCAAAGTTAAGGTTTTTCCAGGCTCCAAGAATGCTGACCAGAGCTCAGGGACTCCCCTTCCCTACCATGGAGGCAGGGCGAGCACGTGTGGGGCCGGGCCAGGGGGCTGGGGGTGGGAGCAGCAGCGTGAGGTTTGGGCTCAGAAATGGTTCCCTTTGCTCCCCCCTGCTCACATAGCCCAAGGGGAGAAGCAGAAAGTTGTCCACACCGCTCCAGAGTTCTGGGGGGTGGAGCAATGGGCGTGGCCTGCATGCATATTAACGACCTGCACTTCTTTATGAGTTCAGCATTTCACAACACCCTTGGCATGTCCTGTTCCTCGTGATGGACGAGGTATAACTGTACATCAAAGAACAGGCAAGACACTTCCGATGATACAGCACAAAAAAGGGGATTTAACAGCCACAGACAGAATATAAACCAAATCTGTTCCAAGAGACAGAATGAAACAACCTAGTTCCCATATTCACACAGATGAAGCTATCAGGGCAAAACCTTCAACTGTCCATACACTGATCTGAACACACTTCTGAACCACAGAGGGAGAGGGACAATGAATATTCAAAGCAATATTAAATTAACACATCCGTAACCTCGTTCATTTCTCTATTACCAGAACTGTTTCCAAGCTACTTTTATATACAAACTGATTAGATTTATTTAAATTTCATTGGAATCCTATTCTACCATCTAGCAAGATGTCAGACACCTATCTTTTTCTTGACATGCAACACTCATTCCCCACAACACCCAATAGCTTCCCATTCCTTCAGCAATCACATTTTTCAAACACAAACACAGGCACAGTTTTTACCTTTTCCTTTGTCTGGCCAAATCATTCATATACAATACCTATAAATCTTCATACTAATTCCTGTATTCCCCCTATAGTTCTATCCTTCAAAAGCCACACAAGTCCCACCTTCTCACACATCAATATATCAATACTCCCTGGGCAGGACCAGGTTGTACCAGGTGCAGCTCCCAGGCATTCCTCAGGGAGCAACTACAGCCCCTGTTGTGTAAGATGCCCACAAGCATGATGGTTTTCCCACTGAATAATTATCCCTTTTTAAGGTCTAATACAATTTAGAGTTTTTCTTGTTTGTATTTCCAACCCCTGTTCTGTCAAATATCTTATTTAGTATATTACTACATGATGAGCATAATTTCATATGCAGGTATACACATATCAGATATGCAGTATCTCTTCCCATGTCTTCCCAAACAAATGAGGCAGTTCATACCACACCAGTTCACCTTGCATGACCATAAAAAGACAAACGTTTGTTAAGTCCCTTCTATATTTAACCAAACAAAACATCAATTAGTGCTACATGAAAGGACAATAAAAGGGATTAAGCCATTTCTGAAAATAGACATGGTTTTAACTTTCAGCAGATTGTTGTCCTTTTTTTTTCCTACAGAGGCATTGGTAGAAGCAGAGCGGCAAAGTTTCTGACAATGACAGGAATTCTGCATTTCCTACAATATATACAACGTGTGAAGAGATATAATATGTCCCCTGTGAAGCAGTACAGCTGGTGTCTCTCCATGAACTGCCAATTACAGCAGAGCCCCAAGCACCTGCATCCAATACCCAGGCTCTTAATACAATAACAGAAAAAAAAAAGTTTGTAATTCAGGTTTCCCCTAGCACAGAACATCCAAAACTAATAAGATATATAAATAAAAACATTCCATGAGGCCAAGGAGAAAAATGGAAACCTGGTCACCAGAGGACAAGTATAAAATATAACAGACTCATTTTAACTACCCAGACAATTGTTGTGTTATTACTCGCCCCCTTCTTCCTTCCTCTGAAAGAGTTCAATTTAAGCAAACAAAAAACTTAAGTGCAACAACATAGATTCACCTCTAAGATTTAAAAATTGCATCCAGTGCAATTGCAGTTAACACATTGCAGGGTGGGAGCAGGTATTCGAGCTCAGTCTTACATTTTCTTTTGGGGGAAGTCAATTCACATGGCACTGTCACTAGAACAAAATGCAAATAACTAACACACCATGGAATTAAGGCATAGCAAGTAACTGGTAAAGATCTCTGTTCATTTCTGTATCTGCTCCATCAAGCGCCAGTTTAGCCCAGTGCCTCCTTGATGCATTTGAATTGTCAAGGTTTATCTTTTTTTTCATGGCATGAGTAAGTCTTAAAACCAAACAAGCTTATTTTAAAAATTGAGAGAGCACAGCACATAAAAATGCCAAGGAGAACACTGCTCCTAAGGTTTGTTACTGCCAGTGCCACAAGGAGCACGAGTGAAATTACAGTCCTCAGCAGCCGCTTTGAAATGCAACAGCCTTGATCCAGAACAGGAATAAAGAGGTCACAGCTTTCCAAACAAAGCCAGAATTCATTTCAGCATGTGCACGCACACGCCACTGCACAGGTCAGCATTTAATTCAAACAATGTTTTACATTAAAACAATAATAAAAAACAGATTGAAAAAGAAAGCATGATTCTTCCTGTTTCCTCCTGTTATCATAATCACTCTTTCCTGCACTTCAGATTGACCCCTAACCAGAGGGGAGGGGGGGGGGAGTCTCAGTAACAAGAGAAGGATACAGCCAGTGGTTCACCAGAGCCAGCAAAACACATCCTTGTCTGGAGATGCCGAAAGATGTATTTAATATAAAAACCCCAGGGTAGGATGCAAACCACTCTGCCAGAAGCAAGAAGGAGGTACAGAAGGTGTAACACTACAGCAAACCCATGTTTATCACTACAGAAATTACAATGAAGATTCAAACAAGAACACCTCAGAAAACACTGAGCATCTCAGATTAGCTCCTGGTACCTTTCACTTGGCAGCGTTTTGGGCTCTGTGTGTGTCACTGCACAGCCTCTGCTTTAGCTCTGCCTGCTCCTTAAGCATCAATGAATATCAATAACATTTTGGCAGTGACTGACAAGGCTCAGAAGTGGGTGAGTGGGTATTCACATTCCAGCCCTGCACGAGGGGAAGAAGGACTCAGCCTGCTGCAAGGGCAGGGACGGTTCACACAGGCATAGGATCCCCGTTCCTAGTACAAGGAGACACCATCAGTCCCTAGGACTGTCCTGGCCAGAGCAGGAACTCAGCTCCTTAGTCCTTAGTGGACCAGCAATGGAAAATCTCAGTTAGGAAAAAAAAAGAAATGAAACAAAAGCAGCATAATAAGGCATGCATGATTACAAACAACGGAAAAGAAACAGTTTGTTCCAGGCCAGCAACTATGTGCTCTACCTCACCAACTCATCCTCTCTGTCTAGAACAGAGGAAACTAAGTGGACAGAAGGGGAAAAACCCAGAACAGTCTGTCCTGGTAGAGATGATCCTTCCTTGGTACCAGGCTATGCACAAGGCTCATTGCACTGTTTGCCTGTAAGATTCTTCTTGCTCATAGCTTGGCTAAGTTTTGGCACATTAGATCATAACCACAAATACCTGAGCCTAAAAATAGACTCTACGACACTGGTATATTTATCTGTGTATAATTACACACTACTGTAAATAATAGAAAGCATCCACTCAGGATGACCAACATATATACTTTAGGTTTCCAAAGCAGAATATACACAACACTTGAGGAAGTAAACTGAGCCAAACAAAATTGTTAATCATGCATATTTACTGCCCATCAGCTATTTCTTCCACAAACCCATCCTGTCCAGCCTTACTCTACCAGAATTTGTAAGTAGCTTCAAAGAAATTGTAATATTCTGGTAAGGTTGTTTGCAAAAGCAAAGGTTTCTTCTTTCCCAGCTAATCTGGCATTTCATAAAATTTAATTTTTTTTTTTTATTTAACCTTTGTATAAAACTCATATATAGAGAAAAAAAAACCCAGGAAGCAGAAACCTTTAACTTTTGCTCTCAAAACCATATTCTGCAATCTGTCTTTAGCTGCCAGCACTATGGGGGAAAATCCCTGAAGAACTTTAATACACTGTTTGCACGGGAAAGATAATGCCCTTAAATCCCTTGTAACCATAACATTGCGAATTCACTGGGCTAACCTGAGCACTAACCTACTGTGGGGATTATGTCCACGATTTATAGCCCTTCGTGAAGAGTCCTGGCATTTGCTGGAACATGTCCGTAGAGCCGCCTGAGAGCTGCTGAGAGGTACGACAGCGCAAAGGAAGGAAGGAAGGAAGAACTGTATTTTCAAAACTTCTTTCGTACAGGAAATGGTTTATTCGCAGATCAGGTACACACACGTCATTTATCCTAATGCAGTGACAACAGGGGGAAATAAGGAATACCAGACTGCCTGTTCCTAGTCTGCTTTCATACACAAATGTACCTAAGCTAAGGGTAGTCACACGTGTGTCAGAAGAAAAAGGACTGTCAGGCTACCAGAATAACAAGGCGGAAAAACAAGAGGCAACAGTGGCTAAAAGCCAGTCTAATCGTTATTAGGAATGTTGCCAAGTCAGGATATAGCTAAAAATTAAAGTCAAGAGACCTATGAAAACTTGGACTGAAAATATTTAAGTTCTGTCTCCTAACAGTAGCTAATCATTCTACACACACATGCCTAATGCTGATTTTACTCCCACAGAACTAACACAGATACACAACTTCAGCTCCATTTCACCAGAGGACCTTCCATGATCTTTTATCAATTAAGAAAAAGAACTAAGACTGCTTTCAGATACTAAGTTTGCCATTACATATTCCAGAAAAACATTTCACCTGGAGCCTGAGGAAGTCAGAAAACACTGAACTTGTCTCCTGCAGTACCATTTCTACACAAGTGGCTGATGGCTAAGACAGGATCTGCCCTGAATTTATGGTGTTTCCAAGCAAAGTGACATCATGGTAAGTTCCAGGGTCTGCAAGCTGAGGAATGACATTCTGACTGCCATCTCACAGCCCACCAGATTGCACAGGTAGGGCTGCACAAACATGGGCTGCTCAAGCATCCTGCCTCCTCTCACCCTTCAAACCTAACAACCTGTTTGGGGGCTGACCCTCCACAGAGAAACACTTAAATTTCTATATGCATTGCCACACATGAATACATAAAATCATTTCTTCCGCACCACTCAAGATGCAGAAGCAAGAATCTGGTGTCTAGCTGCCAGGAAGGCTAATTTAAAGTATTAGTGACTGTTATTGAGCAACTTGTCTGAAAATATTCTTTACTTCCTGTTTAAATAAATATTAGCAGACTGAATGGGATGTGCTTTAAACAAATTACAGTCCACTCTCTTTTATCATGGTACTGCGGGTCTGGTCCCGTCCTCCCCTCCAAGCTCTATGTCTGCATTCATAGGCAGCTCATTAATATGCAAATTTGCACCACTCCCCTCAGCCCCGGCACTGTTTTGGCATTGGCCTGCTATGTGTCAGTGTTGTGTGTGCTCTTGCCGGTGCCCACAGCCACCTTGCACCAGGAAAAGTCCCTTTCCCCCTCGACTAGGAAAGATGGCGCTGTCCCAGTATCTCTCCGAGTAGGTAGACCAGGTCTCGCCATACTGGAGGTAGATAGGATGTTCTACTGGACACCACATCTACCCCAAGAAAGTCTCTGACACCATGTCTGAGAGTGTGTAAGTCTTTCATAACTGTGCAAATCATCCCCCAGGGGGATGTGGGCAGACCGCAGCCCCTTCGCTCTGAGCGGAGCAGGTGTGGCGCCGAGGGACCTGCCGCAGCCGCCTCACTCCGAGCAGAGTGGAATGGGGTGGGTGCGGCGCAAGCGTGGCGCTGGGGAACCTGCCACAGGCGCCTCACTCTGAGCAGAGTGGAACACGGCAGGCGCGCCACCAGGGGACCTGACGCAGCCGCCCCGTTCCACTCTGAGTGAAGTGGAATGGGGCAGGCATGGCACGGGCATGGCACACACCTCGCTCCAAGCAGAGCGGGGCAGGGCAGGAGCGGCGTGGGCAGAGCAGTGTGACAGAGATCTGGGCAGCACGGTGTGCAAGGCTAATTTGCATATTAGTGACTGCATACTTTGAATATTCATGACTGTCAGTTCGCGCAGGCACAGTCGTGAATGCCCTGCAAAATGGACCTTCCCAACTGCGGAAAAATCATACCACGGTGAACCTGCGATTGGGGAACCACAAAGTGGTGCAGGTCGACTGTATTAAGTACTCAGCCCACAACTTTGAGTATCAAGTCAGCAACCCCATCATCCAATTTACTGCAAGCCAGTTTCAGATAAGCACACACTTAAAATTATGATGAAAACCAAAAGTTCACATGCCCTGACTGCAGTAAGTGCAATGTAACTTGTTCAAAACCAAAAATCAAGAACCATTACAAAACAAGCAACAACAATAAAAAAGGTAAAGATTTTACATAAGAAAAAAATAACTAGACAAAGCAACACAACATGTACCAGCATCTCTCAATTTCATAAGAACACATTTTTTGGTATTGACCATCTGACTATGCATGTTATAAATATTTCCAAAACTCCCACTTTTTCTACATGACCTTTTCATAAAAAGGCAAGTGGCCTTTCCCACCTCATTTTCAGTGTCACATGGGAACCAGTGTTCAGTTAGGGAATGCAACAGCAGATTAGTTGTAGCAGCACAGCTTCAGTCTTTCTCCATACTACAAATAAATAAATAACAACACAGACATGGTATTTTCAGTCACTTTCCATGAGGAAATAAAATAATTGTAGCGTGTCAAGCAGTGCTTTCCCTTTCAAAACTGTAACTGCAATCTGTTAATTTGAAAACAAATAAAAAACTACCCTGTAAAACAAACACTGCCTTGGTCATCCACTGCCTTTGCAAAATGTACACTTTCAAGCGTCTCAGTCCACATTCCTACATTTAGGATTATAATCCAAGAAAAATACGCATCTCCAAATGTCGTACACCCCCGGTCGAACCCGGGTCCAAATCATGCTGGGAAAGGTTCAGACCGAATCTTTATGGCTTAGAGAAAGGAGGGACACCCTGGATGCCAACACTGGGCTGTTTCATCGAGCCCGTGACCGAGGAGAAACTAAGAGCTCGATTTGAGACTGCAGGCTGAGAAGCCACTTGTTGAAGGCAGCGTTTGTGTCACTGAAAGGCCAGTGAGAGGCTGGCCCTCGGCGTGCACAGAGACTCTCTGTTAATCGCATCAGCCCACGCGGCTCATGTTTCCCGCAGGTGGCCAGGCTACCAAAACCCACATGGACCGAACAAAGAGACATTCCTGGGTTTCAGGGGAATTTACTTCCCCATCCATTGCAGGGAAAACAAAAAACCCCCTAAGAGACAGTTCTTCACCTGACCAATTTTTTTTTAATTCTTGATTTTAATGCAAGTAGATTGCAGAAACTTTTTGGGGGGTTGTAAAAGAGCAAGAAGCTTGTGAGCACCAACAAAAGTCAAGTACAGTATCCTCCTGTATAAATCACACTTTTACAGATCTAGTATCTACACAAAATCCCTATACTGCCTAAAGTTTCTCCATCCTAGATTTATTATTCATCAGAACACAGGGATAAATGAAGGGGCAAATGAACAACACAGGACTCAGAATTATACTGTGCCAGTAGCTCCACAGATTCAGCAGAGTATTTAAACTGGTCAAAGAGGGAGCTCGATTTCTTATTAAAGATTTCTTCTAACGGGCAGCTCAAGCCAGTAAACCACTCTAATCCTAAAGGCTAAGCAGGGTGATACCTTGAACTGTATCCCATTCAGGTAGTTTAAAAAACCCCCTTGATGCAAACAAAGAGATCAGTGCTGCTCTGACAGAAATCTCAAAGTCTCGGTGGCTGCAATAGCATCCTCACTGGAAGCAAATCCATGTTATTGCAAGAGAGATCAGTATTTAAACAAAGCCATTTGTTCTTCCTCTCCTCATGATGCTATCTTATCACAGCCCAAGTGTTTTATATCAGCACACTGGAATTATGTGTAATGAACAAGGATGTTCAAGATAAATTCTAAGAGTTACAAAGCAAATACTTCCTTTCTCTGTAAACAATATGACTGAACCCACTTCTTGAAGAAATCAAGCTATATTTATATTCACCCTCTTGAAATGCTACAGGCAGCCATAGAAGGATAAGTTTATAATAAATTGCTATATTTGGAAACCTTTGTTGCTAAGCATCTTCTAACATCCAGTACCGTTTATACCATTCATGTCCCTGCTACGTAATTAACATTTCATAAATTTTATTTTTTTTAAAAAAGTGCCATGCTTATTTCACCAATAAACTAAAATTATAATTTGGGGGGGACTTAATAAAAGCCCGTGAGGCAAATTAAATAAAGGAGAAGCAACAAGATCTCAAGGGCATCATGCACTCTGCACAACAGCTAAGATTCTCCAGGATTCTAGTCCAGCTTTCCCTGGCCATTCCAGCACACAAAACACCACAATTCTGTACACACCACATACATGGGAGCCTAGAAACTTTGAGTGCAAGCTGGACATGACAGCCTCCCAAAGCTCCTTAAAAACTTCCATGAAAATGCACAGTTACTGAACAGAACGCTTGCCTGTTTGACCCCAAAAGTATCACTAATCAAATCTTGCACTAGAGAACAAACAACTTCTGCCAAGAAAAGTGTTGGAATACATTTAGTTGTACAATAGTTATTTACTTTTCATTAACATGTGATCTCCAAAATTACACAGACAACAAACTTCAAAGCTTTTATAATGAAGTATCCCAGGCAACCTAACTAGAGATGCAAAAAGCTTGCCCATCACAGCCCTACAGATACTACACTTACCATGTTACAGTAATTCCTACGCCCTTGGTTTATATAAGCAGTGCATACACAATACATGCATTAAAAAAACACAGTTGAAGGAGAAAGATAAGGAACCATGAGTCCTCTGGAAGTGATCTAAACTTTGTATTAAGAATATAAACATCTTTAGCTTGTAAACTTCCAGGCTTTCCAGCCACAAATAAAATACCTAGAGATCTAAGTGGGGTAAAAGGGACTTGAGAGACTCCCACAGACACAAAAGCAATACAATGAGCAAGTGACAATAATCTTGTACCAAAAACTGATCATGTGCTCCTGAGTTCAGGAATCCTTTTTCTAAGTCAGTTTCCACATCTCACCTGTACTTACACGCAAATCAAGCCTGAGAGTGGACCAAGTCACCTTAAAACTTGTGAAAGAACTCTTACCAAGTGTTTTGGTTATTTAAAAGTGTGCACCAGCCTCCTTAAGTGTATGTTTATACCATGTTTTATGCTGTAATATATATGAAATATTATGTTCAATTGTAAGCCCTACATTACCAAAAGGTTATTGACAAACTGGAGGCAGTTCAGAGAAAATCAACATAATTTCTCGGAAGGCAGGAAGGACTTATTTATGAGGAAAGATTAAAAGAGCTAAATATTTATAGTTTGGCTCAGTAATGAATGAGGAGGTAGGGGACATGAGAACAGCCTAGAGATATCTGAAGGGTGTAAACAGTAAGAAGGGAGAGCAAACGTGTTATACAAGGATGTAAATAGAAATAATGGGATAAAACTAAACAAGGAAAACTTAGGCTGGATATCAGAGAGCATTACTGGGCAGCAAGTTAGCTTGGCCCACAGCACAGCTTCTTAAGTGAAGCCAGAGAAGCCCATTGCTTGAACAACACAGGAAACTAGACAAAACACTGGAAAATCTGCCACATGGAATAATCTCACTCTGCTGAGGGAAAATAATATGTTACAAAACCCAGTCTTTCCTAAGTTTAACTCCAGCGAAACCACTAATACGTATTTTACGAGGTGTTGCAAATTTAGCATAAAATACAGACATCACAAGCTCGATCAGAGAAAAGAATCCAACTAATAGGAATACAACGAGCAATTTAAGTTGAGATTATGCAATACAGGGGATGAATTTGCAACATCTTGAAAAACCCAAGTGGGCTGCAAAGACTCAAAGGTGCTGGGCTGTGTTCTGCCCAGCAGAGGTCACTCCAAGTTAACAAACTACAAGGAAACAGCACGGATTCCAACGGCGGGGAAGAAGAGCAGGAGCAAGGAGACATCCTTCTTCCCTCATTCCCAACACTGGCAGACTGCAGTATGTCGCTGGTAGGTGCCCAAAGTTTTGTGTCTAAGTATTGTTCCATTTGCACAACATTCAAAATTTACTTTCTAAGAGGGCCGCGTGAAGTGGGTAAATATCATCTATTTGCAGCTGGATTATGAAGTGTCCAGAATCCATGTCCACAAGCACAAGTAAAATCTAGGCTGGGTCATGTCTGGAGTCAAAACCACAGCACTTCTCACTGAAAACTTCAGATTACATTAGTCAAGTGTTTACTATGCGAGCACTGTGACACAGGCAGACTGACAGGCTTCCAAAGGCACTGAGGAATGACAGCAAAAAGGCAGTTTATCTTTTTTTTAAAAACAAATGTATACAAACAGGGAAAAAACCCCCAAGTTTTACAATTTAAAACAGAGCTCAAAACACAGCTGAAGCCAACAGAAGAGCACTCTAAAATAGTCTGTGTCTGTACATACTTTTTTCTGCTTGATCCATAAAAAATGCCACAAATTCGTATTTGAGAACTATCCCTTAAAAATTCTGGAACCTAACAAGTAAAAAGCTTTCTGCTCCGGGTGCCATGACCCCTAATAAAACTTCTGTCATCTCCACAGTTAATTCCAATGCAAGAATTATCCACGCTCTGTGCCATTGCCAGAGGAAGCTTTCCCAGTGCCAAAGGAAATACAAGTAAGCAGCACATACAGCAAACACATTTGTGAACTACATGGGAGCACAAATATGCGTAAGCAGAGCTGAGAGTCATAGTTGGACCAGGCTGTTCAAAAGGCTGCTCACAGGCTCAAACACACAAACCACATAGAGGTTTGTAGCCAAACCCAAGAACTGATAGACTGTGCTTTTAATGTTCCACCCAATGACAGAGGTGAACTCGTGGTGAAGTATTCCCTGGAACAGAGTGAACCCTGGCTATGCCTGTTCCTGAGGCCAAGGGACACTTTCCAGCCCCCAGCTCAGTGCTCTCCCGCTCCACTGCACAACCTGACCCAGGTGCACAAAGTCCCCTCGCCACAAGCTCCTCATCTGCAGGAAAATGGAATACAGGCACAAAATATGGAAGGAGGGACGGGAAACACCACCCCAACCCACGGTCTCCACATCCTGGGAACACGGACCTGTAGGACAAGCTGCGTAGCCTGAGTGACTGAGGATTTTTGTACAGAAGGGGGGAAACTACAGAGTAGAAAAACCTGTGGAGAAATCCCAGTTAATTGCATATATACATAATATCCCACTGTAGACTGTGGATTTATTTTATTTTTGAAATAAAGAGACTAACAGGAAAGCAAGATCCTAAATAAGATAAACAAGGTCTTACCTGCCTCCTTGCACAAGGCTGCCAGGTCTGCACCCACATAGCCATGTGCACTATCAGCCAGTTGTGCCAGCTCTGCCTCTGTCAGCGAATGGGGAACTTTCTTGAGGAGTCTTTGGAGTATGTCCAGACGGTCCTGGGCATTAGGAATTCCGATTTCTATCTCTTTATCAAAACGCCCAGGTCTGCGCAGCGCTGCATCCAGGGCATGAGGGCGATTGGTGGCCCCAAGCACCAAGAGTTGCCCTTCACTCCCTTCCTGAAGGCATCAAACAGCGCAAAATATTATTTTAAAAATACCATGAAAGGCCGTGCATCTTATAAACATATTCCTTCCTTATTTTTCCAGCTATTACACACACCAAATTCCTGATGCTAACTCTCAAACTTTTCAGATTATACACCCCATCCCTAACAGCAATTCAGCAATATGACAGGCTGCACACACACACAGATAACACAGAAACTTTACTTCACAATGCTCTCAATCCCTGTGTCTCCCACTTTAACCCCCAAGAACCTGCCTTCCTGTATCATGAAAACAAGAACCAAGAAAATAAAAAGAAGTGCTTAAGCTAAGCAGCGTTAGAAGAAGGGTATCAGCAGAACCTGAATAAACAAGGCTGGGAAACAAATCAGTTAAGGTATCAAACCCAGCAGACAGGAGGTTATAAAGCTTCCTGTAGGTTCGGTAGGAAAAGCAAGGTCAAAAATCTTAACTCATTTCCTCAAACTCTGCTTTTTCACTTTTAGAATGAGCCAAGATCAGCCAGGAGGTCTCTTGCAGTGTCATTCTCTTTTTGTGAATGAAGCAGCTTTTCCAAGAAGACTATCAGTCTTTGTCACCAGAAAATATGTTCTGCCTTCAAAACTGGGCAACTCAGATCCTCACACAGGAAAACAGTGAGAAACTTGGAGATTACATAAACAGCAGCAAATTATTTTCATCCTGTGGACAGATTTTTTTCACCTTTCCTGCTAATAATCATAAAAAAATTGATGAGAAAGTACTTTGGTGACTTTGATTTCAGGGCAATTGAGAATACCTGGCCTCATACAATGATGGGCTACCACTGAAATTACAGCCTGATCTCCAAAATTACAAGAGAAGGTGAAGGGAGGGAAGTGAATGGAAGTAACTTACTTGCTTTTAATCTCAAAGTTATCAGGAGATATTCCCCTTCTGTGCCTTCCGCTTATCATCCAAAAAAGCATTAGAATACTGTACAAAATCTGACCTAAGTCTGTTTTTTAACCCCCACAAACGACACATCTAAAATTGGCCCCACTGCAGAAGCACAATTACTTTGTTCAGCAAGTCCCCACACATACTAATTGTCTCAAGACAGTTGACTTACTGAGCCAATGCCATCCATTAATGTCAGCAAGGAAGCAACAACTCTCTTTTCCACTTCATTCTGAGCCCCTTCTCTCTTTGGACAGAGTGCATCCAACTCGTCTATAAATATAATTGAGGGTCGACTGGGGGAAAAAAAAAAACATGTTAAGGTGCTTGAGAAGACTTAAGACACCAAGGCAGAGAAAGTACAAAGCTGTTCATGAAAATTGGCCAGTTCCTACAAAAACTAGCAAGCACTCCACTCCTTCAGGCAAGTTTCAACCTTGAATATGGCGATACTCAAACTAAAATGGTTAATACATTAGACAACTTCAGCATGCAATAGTCTTTTGACATAGAAACAACAATCACCTGAAGTCTAAAGTATGCCTTCACCACAACTAATTGGGCAGAATATAATATAGCCAGTACCAACACTCAGAGTTGACCTCCAAGTCTCAGCACTGTGCTATGTTGGCCTGTAAAGATAAAACTAGACAGAAAAACTTGGATCCAGGTGAAACTCTGGCACAGGCTACCATCTGTTGAAACAAGCACACAAGACGCTGATGACACAGACCGAGCGTCTTGGCACCATCTGTAACGGCCCCTTGAAAAGCGCCACAGCCAGAGGACTTAATAGGCACACTAGAGTTTCACTGCTTTCCTTCTAGCTAAGCTCTATGTAAACAAATTTATTTCCTTTCAGAAACCACTGCAGGAAAACATTACAAATTCAAGGATTCCTGCAAATGTTTTCCTTCTAAGAATATCAATAAAATGACCCGAAAGAACATACCGCAGAGAGGCTTCAGCGAATATCTGACGTAACCTCGACTCAGACTCCCCATAAAACCTACAATAATATAAATAGTTTAATAACAAACTTTTTTTTGTTGGTCTTTTCCAAAGGCAACTTGGAAAATCACTGCTCATGAGTTACAAAAAGCCACAGTGCACAGTTTTGAAGTCTTAAAAGAATACACAAACCTGTATTAATCTTTATTTCCACAAGGACAAGAAATTAAGGGAAACCAGGGCACAGACAGATACAACCATCTAGGAAGTAGGAAAAAAACCTCTTCTTGTTACAGAACTAACCTACACACAACTGCAGATGCAGATCTTAGTCCCCTCTTTAATTTACAAATTTCTTGGTCAAGTCTAACAAAGCTCTTTGCATTCAAGAAGAGACATCGGCCCTACTTGAGAGAACCCTTTCCCTTCTGGCCTCTCAGAGGCAGAGAGCCCATAGCCAATACCTCTCTCCACAACAGCGGGATGCCAAGACAGGCTTTGGGCTAATGTATTTATAGAATTAATGAAGTGGCTGGACTTACTTGCTTATTATTTCAGGGCCGTTGATGACGGTAACGTGAGCGCCAACCTCACTGGCGATGGCTTTGGCAATCAGAGTCTTCCCAGTCCCTGGAGGGCCGTACAACAGCACTCCCCGAGGGGGAGGGATTCCTAAATTTAGACAGGCACATGCAGACAAACGGGAGAGAAGTTACTTCGTGGTAAATGCCAAACTCAACCTGCACTTGCACATTTCCCTGTTTATTACAGATAAACTTGGCCTCAGCATTCATTTCTATGACATGTCACTTGGGTAAAACTGTGGACTTTCAGTGGAAAGATCACCCATAAATGGGACACACATCCACATTTTTTATTTTTAAAGTAAAAAGGATTCTGTTTAAAAAGCAGCTTCTTAAATAATTGTATTTTTCAGTAGCTCAACATTAATTTTCCCTATGTGTTGTGTGGGGTTTTCCCCAAAAAATTATTGGGCTGAGCACCTAACATCCATCAGTGTACTTTTTAAAGTTATCATGATTCTTACAGTGTCGCTGTATCAGAAAACCACTTCTCTTCAACAGTACAAAAAATTACAGAAACACTATGAGGCTTGAGTCATGAATACTTCCAAGGAGATGAAAAATACACATTAAAAGGATGAATTTGGCTATTCAATGGCAAATGTTAAGAGTCAAAATAAAAACATTCAGGCATAGAACATAAGGGGCATTAGAAGAATAAAGTACTTTGTGTACTGTTAAAGCTGGATAGAAAATACAGGTAACTGCACAAATTACTACTATGATCCCAGGTAAAAAGCCCTCCAGAAGAAGTTTCAGACCAGCAAAGCCAAATTAAATGTGCACAAAGCCAAAAACAGGTGAAAATTTAGAAAGCAAAAAAGCAGAGACAAATGTCTGACAGAGGACTGACCCAGGCACAAAAGACACTGATGAAACACAACCAAAGAAACACCAGGTGGGGACTGGCAATCAGACAGGGAATGATGCCTCCAGTGCAGCTCACAAGCCTGAATCTTAGGATGCCACAGACCCAAAAAGGACAGAATGACGTGCTGACTGTGTCCCTGCAGGCAGGTTCCTTCACAACACTCCATTAAAGCGGGAGTTGCTCCCTCCTGTGGCGTTTGTGGCCCTGGCAGGAGCTGTGGCACAACATCCTCACCTGAGTTGCCAAGCCTCACTTCCCATGAGCAGACACTCAACTTTTGGATGGTTACTAAAAGTTTCTCACTGATGAGGAAACATCATCACCTATCGTGTAACTAATGAGTAGAGAATCTGCTCGAGCACTTCTGGGACACAAAAAACACTGACCCTGAAGGAAACTTTCCTCTACCACAAAACCACGC
This sequence comes from Pitta sordida, assembly GCA_013390025.1. Classification (NCBI taxonomy): domain Eukaryota; kingdom Metazoa; phylum Chordata; class Aves; order Passeriformes; family Pittidae; genus Pitta; species Pitta sordida. Next base: position 345,306 of record WEKX01011158.1, read on the forward strand.
AGTGCCGCTGAGGTTGGACCACATGTGGATGGAGGTGCCTCACACCATCCTTCTCATACTGCGGATCACAGCCAAGAAAATCACACGGAAGAGCCACCTGTGTGTCACGGAAATTGTCCCAACCACCTCCATTCTAAAGTGTGTGTATGGGAAGAGGTAAAGGCAGAGAAATAAAAGGCCTCAAAGACATGATATTACAGGAATGTTTATGGGTAGGAACCCTGCCTCACAGTGATGCACACCAAGACAATGTACATATCCATTTGTGAAAAATGCACAGTACAGTTTCAGCTTTGTCATAAATATCCTTTAAGTTCATATATAATGTTAGGTATAACTTTATATATATGGCAGCAGTAATCATACTCATTTTTCTACCCTGCCGTTCCATATCAAACACACTGAGCAGCAAGTAAACAGCCTCAAAGACTTCCTGAAAATTTTGCAGGAACCTTATAAAAACACAGGACAGCAGTTTTTCCTCAACTTAAAAAATGAGTTGACTATACCAAAATAATGACACAATCAGCTGCACCTCTCAAACGTCCAAGCACAGAAATCTTTCCTATTTGCTGTAAATTCTGCTCATGCACTCCTGAATTTTTGTACAGAAACATATTTCTTCCCTGCTCAATGGCTTTCCACACAAGCCAATCATAACACCTTCATAACAGTACCACACAGTGCAATTATAAAATTAAATCAGCTCGACATTGTTTGGACACACAAGTATACCAGGGTCTTGTTACATACAATTCAGTGTATATTCCTGGGGTATATTTGGGGGTTTTGTAAATAAAAAGTCACAGTAAAGAAGAAAACTAGTATCAAATGAAGAAAGCCGGCTCTTAGGCATCATACCGTAACTCTTGAAAAGTTCAGGTTGCTTCAAGGGCAGTTCAACAGTTTCTCTAATAGTTTTGAGCTGGCTGCTTAAGCCTCCTATCATGTCATAGGTGACTCGGGACTCACAGCTGCCATCTTCTGCTACACTGCTCCTGGGCTCAGTAAAATTGATTCTAGTTCTCGAAGAAATGAAATAAAAAGAGTCTGTATTGCTTATTGCTCCAGGTTTGCCAGTTAGTGGGAGTCTCTCGGTGCTGCCTTTCCCAGCCAACTCCCAATCCCCAGTGAGATCTGCACCATCTCCCTTGCTGTAGGTTTTATCCCCCTGACCCACAGCAGAGCCGGGTGTAACTGGTGAGCCAGGATCCATTGGATTGCTTGGTGTTCTCAGAGATGCAACCTCTGGACTATCACCAATGTCCATCCTGCTGAGCTGCAAGGACAAGTCTAAGGCACTTGTCTCCACATCACATCTCTCCTGGTCTGGGTCATGCGTGTCCCTGGGAATGGCACTGTCCTGAGCGGTCAGCTCAGCACCATCCGTTCCCTTCACTCTCGTCACCACGATGTTACAAAGCTTGCCATAGAAGGTGAAAGCCAGCAGGTTTCCTGGTAGAACTATTTTCCCATCTATGAGAAGATTAAAAAAGAAAAAAGACAAAGGAGGGGCCATGTCAATCTATTTCGGCAGCAGTAACATTCTGACACTCTTGCATCCAAATAATCCTTCAGAGAGGGCTACAAATGAACATAAAAAGTAGGGAGGCAATCTCAAGGTAACTTCAGGTACTTCAGATGAATCTTTGGTAAACAAGGAGACTGTACTGGATAAACATTTGGCAGTAACATATGTCATATCTCAGAGTGAAATCATTAATTTGAGCATTTTAAATTTCATATAAAGGGTGGCTATTGGAGTTAGTATTGTAAGAAGTAAAAAAATTGTATCTGCTGTGTGCCTCATAACATTTCCTGTTTAACTCACCCTCTTTGACAGCTTTGGCCTCAAAAAAAAAAAAAAAAGGTTTTAGCCTACGCATTGACAGAGAAAGGTTAGGAAATGTGATCTGAATGAACCCTATAGGCACACAGACAAGGCAAAAATGTAAACAAGACTTACTATTTCCAGCCAAGCTCAATGAATTTGGAATGCAGTTCATGTTTCCTGCTTCCTGGAGTAGCAATACTGTTACTAATTCCCAAACCAGATGACTCCCTTTTTGGAGACAAATTTGTAGAGAGTAGCACTATCTTGAATAACTTACCTTGCTTTTATGCTTTACCTATATCTGCCACCCAAAGAAGAGTAAATTGACTTACTTACCATGAACATTAAAAAAAAGGGATTCAGAGACTGGGATTTCTAGTTAATATTGATCTTTCATATTGTTTTTTATGTGTACTGTTGCACTCTTTCCTTCACAGTGCAAGTAAAACTCTGAAGTCCATCACAATATCAGCCAGAAGGCAGGCAATGACTGCTGAACACTCCTACCTTGAACCAGCCAAAAGGGTAAGGGACAGAAGGAATGGAAACACAATGGAAATGCCGGGGGGTGTAGGGCTGGATGACCCTGGGCCCCTTCCGGCTCGGAGTGGCCTGCTAGACTGTGAGGGATCTAGGTTGGTGTTGTGCTCTGGGATGTGCTCTCGGTCTCTGTACGGGTGTTAGGTGGTGAGTTGGACTAGATGATCCTTGTGGGTCCCTTCCAACTCATAATATTCTGTGATTCTGTGNGAGAAGGAATGGAAACACAATGGAAATTAGGCATTTACAGCATGGTAAAATATTTAGTCACAAGATACCCCTACAAGAAGCATGAACAAAATTAACCTTCTCTATTTTGCCACAAGCCCTTGATTAAGAACATAAGAGAAAAGTATTTGCTCTTCTAACTGAAAACTTGATGACCTACTACAAAAACTGAACTGTCAAAGGAGAAGAAGCAAAACTCATACCAAGGTTTCTCAGCAGACAGACAGACATTTCCTCGGCATTAACGGTGGCATCTTTGTCCCTGTGGTAGGAAGGGAGAGAAATTATTTTTCCAAAGCAAAATCAGAGGCCCCAACACAAAGGCACCAGGATAACGACCATCATCGAGTCGTTACAGGATATGATTTAACATAAACACAAAAGACGGACGAGCACTTCTCAGTCTTCAAATCATACCACCTGAACTCTGAAGATATTAGACGCACAGCCAAAAAAGAGGGGCGGGAGCAGCAGCTGCCCCAAAGGCACCTGGTGCAGCCAGAACTGCTGCAAATCCAAGTCTGATCCACGGGGGGAGCCCTAAACCTGCAAATAAAAACTCGCTCCTCGCTTTTAACAGCCAAGAAACCAACCTGAGAGAAAACACGCGACATGGTCTAGCTGGGGGGTGTAGGGCTGGATGACACTGGGACCCTTCCGGCTCGGAGTGGCCTGCTAGACTGTGAGGGATCTAGGTGGTGTTACGCTCTGGGATGTGCTCTCGGACTCTGTACGGGTGTTAGGTGGTGAGTTGGACTAGATGATCCTTGTGGGTCCCTTCCAACTCATAATCTTCTGTGATTCTGTGATATTAAGCTAATTTAGATAACAGCTCTTGAAATGTCATAGCCTTTCCTGATGAGTAAACACATACTCAATTGTGCTGTTGGGGTCTGATTTTCTAACCAGAAGAAAAAGCTAAATTAGGCATTCAAGCAGTACCCAGAGGTGTTAATTTGCAGAGAATAAACTTCACCTGTAAACATGTAGAAACCTAGGCAGTACTCGAATAATGGGACTTCGGTTCACTCTTGAAATAATTTATATTTTTACGCTTTGGTTTGTAGTGAATTACCAGGCTTAAAACAGACTGATTACAGTTTTCATGTCTTCTCTCCTATTTAGAAAAAAACCTACTTATATGACTTAAAAATCTGGTGGTACATATGTCTAATAACTCTCAGAACCTTACTCTTGACTGTGTGAGAGGGAAAACCCTGGCTGTGGCACAGTTTCCTAAAAACATTACAGTAATCTAAATATTTCAGAAGTTACATGCAATTCCACTGATCTCATTCCTTAGCTTGTATTTCAGTAAAGTCACACCTCTAAAGAAAGAATACACCGCATATTAACATGGATAAATAGAAATATGCTAGTTTTAATTATTTGATCTAATGTGGCTTTGGTTTTTTAATAAAATGTGTGTTTTCAACCACCTCTAGAACCAAACAGCCACGTTTGAAGGCAGAGATCTGACAGGAAAGTGAAGTTAGTTTATAAAAATGTAAGTGCTGGGACACTCAAAAGTAACTGTGAAATAACTATAATCAGACTGTGCATCAAACCAAATGTTGACTCCTCAGAATGCCAGGATAACCACAAAAATAGTAAGTCATTCAGCACATCAATAAACTCCTAATTTCTCAGGGCATTCCTGATTTCAAGACAACTGTGACTTGTACCTTTCACACCTTTTTTGGAGGTCAAATTGTAAACAAAAACATACCTCAGAGTTTCCAACCCTTAAGAAAAATCCGTAAATAAAAGCACAGCACAAACCCACCATATACAAAGGTGACATTGTGAAGCAAAGTGGTTAAAAAAAAGAAAAATCACTTAAGTCTCAACAAGGTTATAGTAAGTTCCATACCTCAACTTTACATCGACTTCCTCTGCCTGGATGACTGCACCAGCCACAGGCTGCACAGTGACAGCATCACCCGGATTTACCTTCAGGTTCTTCTGCGTGGTTTCACTCAGCCCGATTTTCCCACCTGGAAAGCCTGTGGTGGGCCAAGCAGTACAGACCTGGGAAGAGTTTCAAAGCAAACAACTGTCAGTGGAGATTTTACTCCTCCCATTTCCAATCAAGGTAAGCAATGTTTTATTAAGAAAATATGGACTAAGGGAAAGGTTAAAACCTGGTGCCACAGAGCAAGATACAAGTAGCATTGAGCTCTTAAGACATGATTCAAGACACTTCAAGAAGGAAGGGGTTATAATTTGCCTACAAAGGAGATTCTAAATGAACATTCTGCAGATGACTCTAGAGCATACACTGTGCTGACTAGGATTTTTTCCAGCATTGAATATGAAGATGTAAATATAGTGTAGAAACCACGGAAAAGCACAGTCAGCATCCTTTCCGAGGCGTGCTCCGTGTTGGTCCCATTGAATACAACAGAAACGCGGTGAAAGACTCAGAAAAGCCCTTACAGGGACAAGCATAGGTCTCACCTCTTGTCGCCCCTCAGCTGAGGTGAGCAGGACCGGCCGCCCTATGCAGAGCTCCGCAGACTTCATGCTGCTCAGCGACAGCTGCGCCAGGGCTCTCCGCAGCATTTTCGGGACTTTGTCATCTCCTCATATGGTCAGAAGAAAAAAAAACAAACCAAAAACAAACCAAAAACCTTTTTTTTCCATCACCTCAATGCGGCACTTCCCGCCCTCAGGAGCAGGCACATCCAACAAGCCCCTTGCTGAGCCCTCCCGGCGCCCGCCGGGACCGCCGTGAAGGGGAACGGCGGGGGGGGGGAAAAACC
>WEKX01011158.1:352062-414346 GCA_013390025.1 Pitta sordida
GCGGCCCTGGCGGGGCTGCGAGTGCGGCCGGACAAGTTCGGGGGGGTGAGCGTGGACCTGGGCGAGCTCCGCCAGTCCCCGGGGATCGAGCGGGCCGCCTTCGGGCGGTGGCTGCGGGGCAAGTGCCGGGCAGGGGCAGCGGGGCGGGCGGGGGTTCCGTGAGGGATCTGCCCTCTGCCGCCGCCTCCCCTCACGGGCACACAGCCGCGGCCGGGTGGTGCAGGGCGCTGTCTGGAGAGAGCCAGAGGTCATTTCACAGAGGCACGAAATTGTTAGGTTTGGAAGGGAATTTCTGGAAGACATCCAGTCCAACCCCCCCGCCAGTGCAGGGTCACTTGGAGCAGGTGACATAAGATGCGTCCTGTGGTGGTTTAGGATGCATCCAAGTGGTTTTAGAATGTCCCCGGAGAGGTACACTCGATGCTCTCCCTGGGCAGCCCATTCCAGTGCTCAACTTAAAGAAGCTCTCCCTCATGTTGAGGAGCCATTGCTCCTCCTCCTGTCACACTGGGCACCACTGAAAAAAGTCTGGCACCATCCTCTTGGCAGCTACCTTTGAGATCCTTACCTGCATTGACGAGATCCCCTCTCAGTCTTCTCCAGACTAAACAGGCCCAGCTCCCTCAGTTCCCTCCATATAAGGGAGATACTCCAGATCCATGGTTAGCTTTTTGGCCTCTGCTGGAGGCGTCTCCTTGTCTTTCCTGCGCTGAGGAGCCGAGAACTGGGCACAGCGCTCCAGATGAGTACATTTGCCTATTCCTTATGGCAGGCCCTAACATAAAAGCCACTATTTTGCATGTGAACACCAACTTGTACCACATAAAATGTTGAGCTGGTAGCCCCTGTCACTTCTGGCGCATTCCTCACACGGACCATAGTTTGACCCTGTGGTAAATCAGGTGAAAATACAGATTTTTTTGCTTGTTAACCCCAGCTGTCATGCACAATAAGGTTTAAAACTACACCGACNGCCCTCCCGGCGCCCGCCCGGACCGCCGTGAAGGGGAACGGCGGGGCTGGGAAAACACCCGCGGTCACACGCCGCTGCCCGGCACCGCAACTTCCACTCTGACTTGGCTCCCGCCGGGGCCTTTCCACGCGGATGAAGCGCAGATTTCATGAGGGCTCGGCCGACTTTGCCTAAGAGGCATCCCCTCACGCCCCTCTTTGCCCCGAGGTCCCGCCGTGGTGAGGAGCCGGGAGCGCGGCTCGGCAGGGACTCGGTTTCAAACGAGGCGCCCTCAGCGCGCCGAGCTGGGGCAGCCCGNTACACTCGATGCTCTCCCTGGGCAGCCCATTCCAGTGCTCAACTTAAAGAAGCTCTCCCTCATGTTGAGGAGCCATTGCTCCTCCTCCTGTCACACTGGGCACCACTGAAAAAAGTCTGGCACCATCCTCTTGGCAGCTACCTTTGAGATCCTTACCTGCATTGACGAGATCCCCTCTCAGTCTTCTCCAGACTAAACAGGCCCAGCTCCCTCAGTTCCCTCCATATAAGGGAGATACTCCAGATCCATGGTTAGCTTTTTGGCCTCTGCTGGAGGCGTCTCCTTGTCTTTCCTGCGCTGAGGAGCCGAGAACTGGGCACAGCGCTCCAGATGAGTACATTTGCCTATTCCTTATGGCAGGCCCTAACATAAAAGCCACTATTTTGCATGTGAACACCAACTTGTACCACATAAAATGTTGAGCTGGTAGCCCCTGTCACTTCTGGCGCATTCCTCACACGGACCATAGTTTGACCCTGTGGTAAATCAGGTGAAAATACAGATTTTTTTGCTTGTTAACCCCAGCTGTCATGCACAATAAGGTTTAAAACTACACCGACAGAGGGCAAGGGGAGGGTCTCTGGTGGTGGCCACAGCTCTGACCCTTCTCGTTTCGGTCTCTTGCAGAGTCTGTGGCTCAGTGGCAGGATGGAGGTCGTGTTGCTGTCTGGCTCCGTGTCCCCATCCTCCAGAGTGGGTTTGTGGCAGCAGCCGCTTCCCAAGGATTTGTGTTCCACCATGCCGAGCAGGGCTCATCCACCCTGACTCTGTGGCTGGGAGAGGGGCCCAGCAGGCTGCCAGGGTTTGCCACCCACCAGCTGGGGGTTGCAGGTGAGCTGCAGGAGTGGTTCCACCCACAAAAAAAAATGAACCAGCCCTTAGGAGTGGGGTCAGTAGGAAATGGGCTGTTCCTCTGTACAACCAGCAGATGGAAACTAGTTGCCTGCAGTTGGTGACTACAAAGTGAAGCATGTTGTTCACGAAGGCCCCCATACAACAGCACGTGTGGCTAAAAACAGCCAGAGAGAAGTTTCTCAAACTTAGTGCAGTTTGAGAAAACTCTGAACAGCTCAGGGAGAAGAAAATGCAGTCCTGAAGCTGCAAAATGTTAGCTCATGAATATTGCTTTTAAACACCATTTTGAGAAAAGTATCTTGTCTTTCACCTTGCAGGTAGAGAGTAAAGATTTCAAGGTCCAAGCAGGATTTTAAAGTGAAAAAGTAGCCACAAATGGGGGGGAAAAGCACTTCTCTGCTCTGTGTCCTTACCGTAAATGCTTTATATATGAATCTGCTTAAACTGTGCTCAAGTTAGGGTCTATAAATGGAGAAAACTTAACCCATCATGGATTGTTTAGAAGCTAAAACAATCATTAGCCTAAATTAGAGTGGTCTAATAACTGCTGTAATCTGTTTCTAGAAGTCATCAAACAAATATTTTTACAAACAAAGCAAACATCTGCACACCATACCCTTATTCATCTAGACCTCCCACAACCAGAGTTGGAAAGCGGTTGTTCCATAACTGAGAAAATTCCCAAGGAGCTAGATAAGACAGTTTCCCCTTTTTTCTCCCCCCCCCCTTCCAACACAATACAAGGAAATTGTGATAAACTAAAAATCCAGGCAAGCTGAACTCAGCTTCACCAAATTTGAAAGGTTTTGCCCTCCCTCTCAGCAGAGTTGCACAGATCTGCCATTGCCTGCCCCATCACTCAGTAATCTGTAATTTGGAGGTTGGTTTGGACAAACCACGTGTAGTGGTAAAGGTTACTTGAACACCCAGAAATTACGGGATAGGGAGACCAAATCTCTCCGGTTACAACCTTGGCTTGCAGGGGTGTGGGGGGTGTTATTTCTTCACCAAGTGGGATTAAGACCCATAAGTAGCAATTTGACACATCTAGTTAGGAAGAGCTCACAAAAGATGGGTTGCAGCAGCAGATGAGGTGAAACTAAGTTTTGGAGAAAAATCCTTGAGTTACAAAACTGTACTACGTACTGCCATCGGTAGTGAGACATCGATTCCAAGGCCAGCAGAGGGCAGGGTGGGAGCTGGTTTTGTCAGTGGACATGTTGGAGCATGTTTTCCCGAGGTATGGAAACCTCACCATTGAAGTAGGGGGCGTTAAACTGGAGCGGGATGGTGCATTCTCCCAGCAGAAGCACCGTGTTACTCCCTGTGGTGGTTGTACCTTGAGTCTTTGAAAGAAAGACATGTAAGATATGTTTTGTGACCCTCTGGGCAGCAGGAAGGACTTCATATAAGAGGAATCATTAACCCTGAAAGACTCTCTAACAAACATTTGAAAACACAACAAAAGTGCATAATCTTTCAGAGCATAATTTGCAGTCCCACTTTGAAACAGTTTGCACTCTACATGTAGGAAAAAGCTTTGAGGAAAGGGTAAGTTTTGCATGTGCAGATGGATGGATTTCCTAATTCATTGCAAGGATTTAAAAACTGCACAAAATATAATGTGTGTGTTCTTCGTTACCACTTTTCAAACCTGTACATTTCTATTATTGGGAATTGCTTTAAAAGAGGTAAAGACTTAAGGAAGGCATTTTAGGCAGGGAAACAAGAAGATTTTGATCTGTAAAATTGCTACTGCTATATGGGGGTTTTTTCCACTTTGTTTCACTCACTGTCAGTAGATGTGGAACACATCCCAAGAATACACTAAATAGTGTGTGTATAACCTGGAATATGTTTATTCCATTACCCTTCTGCTTTAGGCGGGAGAAGCTGGATAGAGGGAAGGGCTTAATTCTACTTTTAATTCATCTTACTGAAATATTAAAATATTTAACTATGTGCATTTCTATTGTGTCTGTCAAACCCAAGGCATTTTTATTTCCTAAACAAACAAAAAAAGTGTTTTAGAAAGTGTCTGCAGTGAACAAAAGCAATTTGCTGCTGAGAGTCTCAATCTCAAAGCTGTGGCCAGTCAGTTGAGTACAGGACTCAGCCCCTTGAGCATCCTGCAAATGAAAAGCACAGACATGGAGAGTGTTTGGCTGGCCAGAGGGAAGGCAGCACAGGGAGCAGGTAGCAGGTCTCATTGCCAAGTAGACCAGCAGCTGGTTTTCCTCCTGTCTGGAATTTCCCAGGCAGTGAACACTGTACAGCCAGGGCTTGTGCCTCAGGATCAGCAGCCAAGTGATGACAAAGGTGTGAATAAGTGAGGTCAGGTCATATTTTACCAGACTGGGTGCGAGTGGCCAAGCAGAGAGTAGCAAATGTTACTCACTGGGCTTGGCCATTATTGTTCAGAAATAGTGGAACTTGTGATGTGTCTTCCAGCTGACTTGCTGCATCCGTATGTAGGCGGCAGGATTTTCCACACGTGTAAAGATACAGAGAAGTCTCTGGTGTCTGAAGTGATTTACATGTTTTTGAGATGCATTTCCAACACTCAGAGGAGGAAGTAGTCTGCCACCCAGAAAATGACGTTTGTAAATATGCCACTCAACAATGGCACAGGGAGACAAGTCAAGGAAGGAAAGTAAAAGGAGAGGAAGGAAAGTAAAAGTCATCCTCCCTAATGAGTAGTATAAGCCTTACACCATAGCTGTTATTTTCATTTCTACCTGCCTTAATTTGATTGTTGACATGAAGTCCTTGGAGTTGAAGGACTCCAAGGAGGGTCTACACACCCAGAGGATTATGAGCCTCAGCCAGTCCTGTTACTTAAGGAAATGTGTAAAATGAGCAGCTGCATTAATGTGAAACTGCACAGGAAGATGGAGTTGGATACGTTATGATGGCCCAAGGAATCAAAAGTGATTTAAAAGGTGTTTCCAAGTTTTACAAATACCTACTTCTGTCTGCTGAAGCTTACAGTGCGAGCAGTCATGGCTGGTAAGTGCTTTTCAACACCGATCAGCTTTGCATGCAATTTTACATCAGTTATAGATAAAACAGGTAGGATGAAGGTATTTTTCCTCTCTATTACTCATTACCTGGAGTTGTCTAAGGGATTTAATTTTTTTTTTAAATTTTTTAATGCTTTTCTTACCTAACAAAGCAGTGTTGTAATTGTGATTGCTTGGTTGGGTTACAAGTATAAACCTTTCCAGGAAGTCACTGTGAACATGGGATGATTTCAAGTTCCAGGTACCACACTTGTATCAAGAGGGAGAGTTTTTAAAACCACAGTTCAGAGCTGCAGTCAAGCTCTGATCTCACTGATACCAACCAGGTTCCACCCAGAAAAAAGAGTCTTCTGAGCTGCACTTGGGAACAGGAGAACCAGACACCAAATCCTGTTAGTGCTTTTAGTTTGTTTTTGCTTTGGATTTAGGTATCCTCTAGTTGAGATTCTGATCATCTCACTGAGAATTTCCCTGCCAAAAATTACATTCACAGGCCTCAATTCCAGGGGAACAGGAACAGAGAGAAAACACGCTTTCAGTTTGATTCAGACTCACTTTCCTGCCTTTAGCAGTCCTCCCTGGTCCCTGCAAACCATCCTGCTGCAGAATGGCTTTTCTAGAAAACAATGCCTGTCAGCACAGTGTGCATCAAAGTTGCTCCTGCTTTCCTTTTGTTCCCTCTTGTAATCAGTACAGTACTTGAATCCAGCCAGGAGGAATGAAATAAAGTCACAAGCCATGGGGAGGTAGATCTGTGACTACCCTCTTAAAGCATGTCCTTTGACATGTCTTGAAAGAAGATGGGTATTTCATCTTTTAAGTATTCCTCCTACACATAAGTCTGCCATGTATGATTAAAAAATGGAATGTTTTGAGCTGGACACTCACCCCTTAATAATTGCGTTCTGTGGAAATACTTCCCCAAAGCATTTTTAAATGCATATATCATCACAGATCTGCCTGCATGCTCTTCCTCCTGCTGTAAAATGACATAAGGGGTTTTTTTATTGTTAGCTACTAATTTGAAACCCATGCCTGACTGATGTGGAAAAGAGCCTGGTCAGCTGCACCACAGTACTCGATCTGGTCACCACAGTGCTCTTTAAAATCTGAGAAAAATACCTGTTTTAAAGGGAGGACATTTTTAAAGTATGACCAGTGATGATTAAACATGAAAACACTTGGGTTTTAGAAAGTAGGAAAACCTGTAATCTGCAGGATAAAGTCATGGCCTGAGCACAAGGACAGAAGGAAAAGCTGCACTTTCCAGTCAGACATCCTGAGTTTTTCTAATCAAGTGAAAGTGCCACTTTTCCAGTTGGAAGCAACACTTTCTGGTTAACAAGTTGACTCAGAATTCCACACAGTTCCTGTCATGAGTTCACAGTCACCCAGTTGAACATAACCAGTACAGTCAGCTCACTTCAGTACTAAACTTCACTACAGCAGGTGGGACTTTTGTCATGAATTTCACTGGAGAAAAATTCTTACCCCTCAAGGGTGTCTTCACAGCCAGAGTCACTGGAAAATTTTCTGTTACTTGAGCAAGATAACAGGCTGCAGCGAGCAGCTTTGCTAAGTTGTTTGGGTGACCTCTTGATCTTGCATTCTTCAGTTCTGATACTAACACAAGCAAGTTTTTCTTTTCATTTCTTGTCTAATTTAGAACTTAAATGTTGCAATTATTTATCTTGGTACTGTGCTGAGTTTTATACAGGATACTTAACCTTTGTGATACTGTGTATCAGTTTCCCACCAGCAAACTACTTTGTGATTCATCCCTAAAGCCTTGCCAACTGTAAATGGTGTCATTAGGGGTTTGTTGTGCTTCATCAGAACACGTTAGATTTTGGTTAAGATTGAATATAGTTGTCCAGCACTTCGGTTTTTTCAGTATTCTTTCTCTGGTAGGTGCTGTTCTAGATGAAAGCACTGGAAAGGTGTTGGTTGTACAAGACAGAAATAAGGTAAGTTTGGTACAGGATTATAAAATAGAGAAGTTCATTTAGATAAGCCTATTATGTAGTGTAAAAATATATGCTTATTTTTATTCCAGTCCGAAATTGTGAAAGTTCAACGTTACTTCTTTTTATGAGTGTCTTGCAACACATCTGTCAACAGATTGCTGTATTCCACTTGAGGGGAAAAATACTTCAAAAATCAATGGCTTTGTTATTAATTATAACTGGTGATTGAATCAGCAGAACTAAGTGTCCTTCCTGCTTTGAGTCTTCTGTGTTATCTGGCCCAAGAGTCCCTGATCTTGTGTTTGGATCCATGCAGACCTCTGGAAAACCCCCATCTCAAAATAGATTTTAAGGGAAGGCTTCTGTTTAGTTTAAAAATTCCAGGCATGTCTGTGACTTTAAAAATAAACTCTCCCATGGCTGGCCGGGTCCTGGAGACCCCCTTGGTACAGCAGGTGTGAGGATCATTAATTCCTCACAAACGGAAGCCCTTGCCCTCACGACGGAAAATGCCAAACCAGAGCATTAGTGTGGCGATGGTGGGTCGTGTGATGTGGCTTGAGGTCTCTCTCCAGGAATCCATCACTGGGAATGTCTTCCAGCCCCCACCAGCCTAACGCTGCGGAAAGCTCACTGCCTCCTTGGCAGCTACCTGCGCTCTGCTACTCCCGTGAAAAGACATTTAGCTTCCACTGTGCTTTCATTTGCAAATTAAAGTGTCTCTAGAAGATTAACTGCGGTTTTAACATGAAACTATCAAAACTTACCTAGGTACACTGAAATACACTTGGATGCATCATTTTCGGGTTTATATAGCTAAAACGATGCCAGAATCTCACTGGCTGTGCTTTTCTGGTGTTCCTGGAATAGCTTTTAAGTGGTTTCTTCCCAGGACCCAAAACATCCGTTCATTAGTAACTACAACACAGTTAATGAACTTCAGTGAAAGGGTGCTTTCACAGGCAGGTTCAGTCAAACGTCTGGAACTTCTAACACAAAAGACAAGGGTGTTTCTCTTCCTCTGAACTCATTTCCTGTAATTGAGGATTTTTATTTTTTTATAATTTTATAATTTTACTTATAAGTAAAACTTCAATGACTTCCCTATAGCAGGACCTGTACAGGCTTACATTCAGCAATCACCAGTTGAAGCACAAGCCTACCTTGCATACTCTAGGCTCCAAAAGTGGTTCTAGTTAGAGAGTCTCCAGAAACAGCACACTGTAAACATTACAAGCATTTAATTATCTTTTTATACACACAAATACAAAACTGCATGCTCAGTTTTTAGTAAATATTTTCAACAGTTCTCAGAGTAAAAATGGCAATGGCACATTCTGCATATTTAGGAAACAGTAGTTCCCTAGGCCCAGTAGGCGTAAGGTTTAACTTCATGTGTGGTTTTGTTAAAGCTCCCCCAACACGCCTCAGCCATTTTAAGTACAGGTATCTCCACCCAGTTCTAGTGAGACATCAGATGCTCTATTTGGGTATTGGGTGCAATTCCATACTCACCAGGCATTAATTCTTTATCTTCTGGCCCCAAAACACAAGAGGACCAGTCTGGACCAGTCTGTTTTTCCCTCCAGCTCATTCTGAAAGTGGGATGGATCAACTCTTTCAGCTCACCTTTCCAGAACTAAGCTGACAGCTTTGCACAAGTCAGGAATGTGAAAGGAAAAATGTGATTCATTGTGATTCTTCCCCTTTACAGCTCTTTATTGACTGGATAAAACAATGTATAAATGCTGAGGAGTATGAATATCCATACATTTCTTGTACCCTGAGCAGATATCTCGGCACAAGCAAATTGGCTCAATTGTTTTCCACTGTTGGTTCCACCACTCTTCTCCCTTCTCCTTCCCCAGGAAGTGAACCAGTTTCCCCGAAATGATGTCTTTTAAAATAAAGGATGTTCCGAAAGCTTAGAAAAATCAAAGAGCTGATGGAATTTTAAGAACTGTTTGGGTTAAATCATGAAAGGACAATTCCACAGCACACAAAGATTTCCAGGAACCAAAAGCCAAGAGACAAATATGTCTTTTCCATCTGCACGATTTTTAATCCATTACTTTAAATTCCTATCCAAGCTCTTTAAGAAAGCCCAGAAAAAAATTTTCCGATGTAGTTGTTGGGGTTTCAATCACGGGAAAGCATGAGCTTCCCTCTCTGCTGCATGGTCAAAGAAGCTTTCTTTTTTTTTTTTTGGCCAAGGTACTCTTTACTGTGTTCATTTCTAGGTGAAAGGTGGCTTCTTCCTACATAAACTTTCATAAGAAAGGAAGTAAAAAGTACATAGAAGTAAAGGTAAAGGCTACAAATCTTTATGTAGGAGGTGTAGGGACTGGGACTCCTTTAGCACTATGAGTAACACCACCAAGTCTGCACTTCACGTTTTAATACTGAACTTTATTGCAATCCAATAAATGTTTCTATATATAAATCACACACCAGCCTTCAGTTTTTGTATTCCATGAAAATGACAAGTTACACTAAATGATTATTACAGACACACAGAGTCATCTTAAAGCCAGTGCAGTATAGAACAGTACTACAATCATAATACCTGTTGGTAAGATTAAATATATATACATTTTTAAAAAGCCAAAACCATGGAAGTGGAATACATTAGTGATTAAATATAAAGATTATATGGTCTATAGCAGCTTTTTTTTAATATTCAACTACTCTATCTAGCAGCAACATTGTCTAATGACTGTTAGACAGTTTATTTTCAATCAGTAGATGTTTTGTTCCAATAGGTCATACAGACTGTCGCTATCTCTGATGGTCACCTTAGCAGGAATGAACAAGTTCCTACTCACTGTTGTTTGTAAGAGTGATAAAATATTGCAACTTAAAAAAAAAGTCACATGTTCATTGTCTCCTTCATATTAGAGAGTACAGCACAGACTGCACACTTCATTAATGGGTTTTTTCCTCCAATACAGACTATAAATGCATGGAAATTTCCAGGAGGCCTGTCTAATCCAGGAGAAGACATTGGTAAGTCCTAGGAGAACAGGTCAGACGTCAACAGAGTTGTAAAGACATTAACAGTACTAAAATACACCATGACCCACATTATTCCTGTAAGGGATTGTTTCTTTGAGTTAAGGCTGAGCAGATGAAGTGACACAATCCCCTGACCTTAATGGTAACAGTGTAACATTATGTTTTGGGCAAATAAGTTCTGTATTTATAACATTTACTCCTTTCTGTGATTTCTCCTAACTGGGTACTTGAAGCCAGCTAGTTTTTTTGTAGGTTTGTTGGATACGCTGCAATCTGAGTCAGAAGTGCAGAGGATTAAGGTAATCGGTATAACCCAAACAGAACTGAAACAGGGAGATCTTGCTCCCATTGGAAGCCAGGGCAGTGACCTCAGTGATGCACTGAGCAAAAATTTCCAACTCCCCTTTTTTATGTGCAAAGTAGAAATAAATAAAACACTTGCTTCCTTCCACCCTGTCGCTTGATTTGTTTGGACTGAGAGCTCTTTGGCACAGGGCCAGCATTAACTGCAGGGCCTCGGCCTTGTGGGCCCCTCCTCAGCCAGAGGCATAAAGGCTCTTCTGCAGCAAAGGTCAGTGCTGGCTTGAGGAAACCTCTCATTTGTGCCCAGCATAGCACTGCTGCAGTTCTGTTCACAGGTGGATGAGCAATGCTTATGAAGAGGGAAAATATGGCTTTTTTTCACCTTTGTATCTCACCCCTTAAAATCATGATCCACAAACTGGTTAATTCTTAAATTGGGTGTCGAGCCCAGTTTCCTGACTACCTTAGAAATAGCTACTACATATCTTAAAAGTCTTCCTACAATATTTGGAGGGCTTGTATTCCAGTTCATTATTTCAACATGCAGAGAAAATTTCTAGTTATCGGGATTTGGCCGAGTTTAGTTTCGTAACTCCTGAGTCAAGTCTTAAGTCTTCTCATCAAACCCGCTGATGGGAAATCAAAAATACATGTAACACGGTGAAACGGATCCGTGTTTTCAGAAGAATCCAAACACCCTGGTTGTTGTCCAGCCAGGCTCTTTCCCACTTCTGGTGCCAGCAGCTCTAGGCCAGGAGATACCAGTGGGATTTCTGTACTCAGAGGAACAAACGACCAGCACTGGCATTCCAGTGGGATCCCCCAGGATACTGAGTAAGGCAGCAGCCATCCATCCCTCAAAAACAACAGGTGAGACTATGGAGCCCGTATGCAGGTATTGAAAAACATCCGGGAGAAAAGTCTCTTACAGCTCCCCTCCTGCCACTTCTAAACGACGTAATAATAAATTTTATGATCCTCTGCATCACATCTTATATTACAAGAAGATAAAAATTAGTGAAGCATAAAACACAATGGAGCCTAATTTTCCTTTTCTTTTCCTAACCTTATATCAAACCTTATAAATTCAGTCATCCAAGGGACTAAATTTTAAATTACAATTAAAAATTGCAGTTATGATGCTTGAAGATCCTATGTGAAGTGACAATACATTGCTGTCTACTTAAATGAGTATGATCTGACTTGTGCAAGTAATACCAAGAGTTTCATGACGCAGATCAAGCAAAGTGCTCACATTTTTGTATTTGCGTATTTCTAAAACTCAAGCCCTAGTGTTTCATCTGGTTTAACTGTCATTAGATATTTATATACGTATATACATATTTAAATAAAATGGAAGCAGAAAAAGGCACTTTATCTAAAAGCAAAGCTCAAAGCTTAAAGGAATTGCTAATTATCACAATTTTCCTAACTGTAGCCTACCTCAACATTCCTCAGGTCTCAGATTCTGTGTAACACAGCCCCTTTGCCTAATAACAAAAGCACTTGCCACAGGGAGTTAAACTAGTGGCTGCAAAGCAAAAAAGAGGGGATCACAGAGGCCTCTCTGGACAACATAAAACAGTCTCCACAAGGGTCAGTAATGGAAAGAGTGTCTTTCCCCATCTTTGCACAGAAATGCGTGCAAACCAAGGCCACTAAGGTACAGTAATTTGGCCAATGCTGGATTAATAATTTTTGTTATATTGTTAGCCAAATTATTTCCAGTAATTATTTCCAATTTTGCAACTCTCCCTGAAATACTTGTTTTGTTCCCCTCTGACATCCAAGGTGAAAGCTTCCATAGGATGTCAAATCTCTACAAGTCTTTTAAAATGTATTTTGCTTTTGGAAGCCAGCCAGCACACTCATTTGTTACTGAAAATGAACTACAGGAACAGGTGACATTGCACAACAGCTCTCTGCATTTACCATTCAAACCAGACACAACCAGGAGGTTACATGAACTTGGAAAAAGGCCTATTTTACCTACCAGTAGTTACCCCAGGAAAGTAGGATTTGACTACAGCAGAACTGCAAACTTAGGGGGAGTAAGTGGAATAACAAAAATCTCACTTGGCCTCTTCAGTTTAAGTTGTAGTTCAAGAGGACAGTCTTCTGTTTGAGGAGGTCTGAATAGACAGGCAGTTCTCTGGCTGTAATTGCAGTACACAGACCCTGCAGACCCTTGAAGTGACTGCAATGGGGAATGTTAACACTGACATCACCTGCTGCACACAAGACACAAAGGTGCAGCCCAGAGGTACCACATTTCCTGTAGGAACAGTCTACAGGCTGCACTGGAACTGTGACATACTGGAAATGTCCCCAGACACTTAAGATACACCTTGAAAAGGACTCGGTGCCAAATTTTACTGTCTTCAAACAATGGTTTTACCCATTTTGTTACTCCCTGGGGCTAAGTGCAGTGAAACTGATTTGATCAATGGATCTGACATAGGTACAGGTGTTCAATTACACAGGGTCTGACCTGAGAGTGGACAGAGCCAAGGAGAGGGATGGGGATACAAAGGACTACAAGGAGGATGCAGTGCTGCCTTGCATTAAGGGATCAGCGGAGCCAGCGGCCATCAGTGTCCATTTCCAACCACACTGGGTACAGTATTCTCAAAAGGACTAATTTTACAGGATACACACAGGAAAGGCACAGAGCAGTTAGTTTTGTTTGGGTACCAAATAACTAGCTTATGCTTGTGTTGGAAAAACAGACTTACATTCTGAAAACCTTGTGAAGCAGAACAGAGAGCACTTGGAGTTAGAGGTTTTCCACCTTTCCAAAAGGTTTAGAGTGTTGAGTCACTCAGTCACTCAAGGATCTCTTTCCACCTAGGAGACACAGCAGTTCGAGAGGTTTTTGAAGAGACTGGCATCAAGTCCAAGTTCAAGTCCATCCTAAGCATCAGGCAGCAACACCAACACCCTGGAGCCTTTGGGAAGTCAGACATGTACATCATCTGTCGCCTGGAGCCCTCCTCCTTCACCATCAGCTTCTGCCAGCAGGAGTGCCTGAGGTGTGAATGGATGGACCTGGAGGAGCTTGTCAGGACGAAAAACACCACTCCCATCACCAGCAACGTGGCCAAACTCTTACTGTACGGATACCGGGAAGGGTTTGACAAGATTGATATAACCATGAGGGAGTTCCCAGCTGTCTACACAGGCCTGTTCTACAAACTATACCACAGGGAGCTGCCCGAGTCCTACAGAAACATTACATGATAGCAATACATTTCACATTTCGTTACATTAATAACTTAGAATTATTACTGCAGAGTTGCATATTAAAGTTACCCATGGACTTCTTTTTAGGTGATTATTAGAAAGTAATTATTCTCTAATAAGGAAAGATATAAATTATTATTAAAGGTACAATATTGCTGTAAGCGTGCATCTGATTTGTCTTCCTTTACTCCATAAAGCAAGCCTCAGGTAAATAAAACAGCTCTGCACAGATACCTAGAAGGAAACAGAAGTGTTACTGATCCTGAAAATGTGTTTTCCACGTCGTTTTACCCCCACACACACGCTGGCACAATAGGCTTACAGAGCAATATAAAGATAGTATGAAACATTCATGTTTTAAACTGGTATCTGCAAAAGTAGTTAATATCAGCAAACAATTGCTTATATTTTGCTACTTTGGGGAGGAGCAGGAAAGTCGACGTCTTTCGTGTAGCTTGGCAGATGTGCTCCGAATCCACCATGGGAATCAGCTTTTAGCAGACATGGGAAGGAAAAGGATAGCTTTCTGTCCAGGTCCAGTTTTTGGTCCAGGTTTGTACTGTCCAGTTCTTTTCAGTGCCACGTACCAATCGGAGTATTTCCGTGAGCGGTAAGTGTTGTAGTTATTGGATTCCAAACGCTCAAAGAAGAAACATTCTTCTGTTGCATATTTCTAAAAGAGGGGGGGGAAAGGCATTATTTGTAATCAGTTCTTCAGGAACTAACTTCGCAAGAATATGAGTTAGCAGTACCTTTGGGTTTAAGAAATGCACATTAAGTATTTCATGCCTGAAGAAAGAGAAAGTTGTGAAAATATCAGTAAAAACACCAAAAAGAAGAGAAGGATTTAACTGGTTCATTTATTGTCTCTAGCACAGACTAAGTAGTTTCTAGTTTGTTTTCACTTAGTAACTATTGTTCTGATCAGAAATTCAAAGAGTTAAATGAAGGACCCAGTCCCTTCACACTCAGGGACTTTCAAGCTCAGCAGTTTTGCCGTATGGTCCTATGGTATAATGTAACCAAAAAGGAAAAGAGAGTGTAAGAGAAAAGGCAGCATTTCCCTTCCCTTTCTCAAACCAGTATTTTATCCATCAGATAAGTATCATTGCAGAGTTCCAGCCTTTGCCTCTTCCAATTCTGAGGTTTAACTTTTCCTAAAGCTAATTCAAGCCTGTGTTTATAGCATTCCATAACAGTCTTTTCAAGATTTTTTACAATTCAAAACTTGAAAAACAGTTTTAAGGAAACACCAGAACTGGCAAAGAGGTCTATTCCACACAGAGACCAGGCATGCTCTAGTGTTTAGAAGTACGTACATCTATGGAATTACTCTACTTGTGGAAGGAATTCTTCAAAAACCAGCTCCATCTACACAGAATGAACACAGCCCTCAGTGGTCATAGAGCTGGCACTCTCAAATACATTCATTATTATTTTCTCAACTACATATAAAGAAGGTAACATTCAACACCCCAGGAACCCAGAGGCTGCACTTTGTTTTCAGACATCATCTGTCAGTCCATCAATTCAGCTGGACTCATTTACCCTGAAAATTTTTGGGAATGCTAGAGGAGGAGAAAAGCTTGTCATTAAAAAGCAGACATGTAAAATACCAGGGAGCAGACAGGGAATGTTAGGCAATTCCTAAAATTAGTAAGCTACCTTTTGTTACCATCTTCTGTTAATATCATTAATATATAAAGTGAGCTTGGAACAATTTGATTTCAGTAGGTACAAAAACAAGAGAGGAGTAGTTCCTCAAATATGCCAAGATTCTGTAGCTACAAGCAATTAAACCATCCAAATGCAGTCTGAAATACAGTGATCTGCCTTCAAACATATCTTTAAATAGAAGGGTATTTTCTCCATTCATTTTAAGGTATGAATTTTGGTTTCTACAGAAAAGGACTTAGAAAAGAAAATCCATCTGCCATTTCTCACTTCTGTAACTCCCTGGTGTTTCTTCATTTCAAATGACAGGAATTCAATTCACAGTTTTCATATTATTTTATTTTACATAATCTTTCTCAAGATATATTGTACTTCAATGCCTTCTGTGCCAGCAGTGTGAAAACAGATGCATTGATCATCTCAAGCCACAGATTTCACCCCGAAACGGGTCACAGCAGCCTTAAGAGGACACAGAAACTGCATAAAGAAGCATTTAAGAATGAAAACTTTGAAGCAGAGTATAGCCAAGTTCTGCACAATTTCCCAAGCTGGACATTCAGGCAGAAACACCATCAAAAAAGCGTGAAAAACTACAAGTCCTTATTTCTCCACAAAGCATACATGACACCAGCGCTTCCCTACGGTGTGCTGCCAATGTAAATACTTTGCCATAAAAGCCAACATTTACATGATAATGGTAATTGAGGCTTCATGTATTCCTGAACATCTGCCAAAGGCGACATTTCGGAAGCTGGACTGCTGTCCAGCAGCAGCGGGATGCCAGGCACTGCACTGAGAATCTCAGCCCCTGGGTATCAGTAGTTTATCCCAATACAATTCAGTCCAGGCTGTATGCAAAGTGGTGATCCGGCAGTGAAAGCTTCCACAGCACAGCATGAAGCACCTGAGCTCTACAGCCCACCATGAAAAGGGACAAAGGAAGGGAAAACACCTGGGGAAGTGTCAGGCAGTGAGTTCTACCTGTGCCTGCCCTACCACCAGTCAGTATTTTGTCTGCTGCCAAGCTAGCCCCTCATCCAGAAGTCTGAGTAATAAATAAAATGCTGAGTGCAGGAATTTGTCACGTTCGGAATCCTGAAATCCTCAGGGCAGATTAATTGCCTGAAAGCGGGGCAGCAACGTCCTTCAGCAAGGTGGTTCTTCCTGTATTTGCACAGTCAAGCACCGCCCACTGATGGATTTTTCAGTGTATCTGCCTCGGTGTCACACTATGCCAATAACTGGTTTTGACGTTTTTGACTTAGATTAGGAAATAAAATTCCTCAAGTATGTTTGTTCTCAAAACTGAAGGCAGAAGGTTATTAACCTGTAGCTGCCACAGCCCGAGAGTGGTCATGATCCTATTCAGCCTTTTCTAACTACTACAGGGCCAAGAAATGCAGGAGATTCTCACAGATATTCCTGTAGCAGAATTTTAATCCATAGCATCAAAAGATAAGAATTTCCCATCAAGCCCTTGGAGTCTGTCAAAACCTGGCTGCTCGCAATGAAACCACAGAAGCACAGCAGGCAGAATGAACAGGTCGTATCTCTAAATAATAAATTATTTATTTTGAAATGTAAGTTAGTCAAACTTGTAAGTTCCTTTCATGGGAAATTTTGTCATTAAATTAAAACAACACGTTTCATTCCAGAAAGAGAAAATATTTCATTACTGCAATTAAGTGAAACTGGAGAATCAAAACAAGCTGCATCAGAAGTGAAATGCTTCAGTTGTTCCATTAAAAATCTCATGGAGGAGATACATTTCTGCACAAGTATTTTCAGTTAAAACAGCATTTTCCAAGGGGAGGTTTTGACCATCTGCATTAATAACCAGCCGTTTCCTCCAGTGACCCAACTGGTAGAGATAACCTCTACCCCACAACTGTGTCTGGCAGTAAAGGGCATGAAACTGCTCCATTAAAATCGGCATCATGCAGCTCCCCAGACAGGAACATGATCCACTGCACCTCCTCACCAGGGTGTGCAGCACATAAATCACTCTGCAAAACCCAGCTCAGAACAAACCCTAACGACACGTCTGCACAAAGTAATTACAGAAACATCCAACGGGATGAAAACCAGGCTTGAGTAATAATTTGCAGAAGTATTTTTGAAGATGTTGATATATTTATGAAACACGGACACTACGCAAATTGATCCTCGACACCAAAAAGTAATTTAAAAAACCAGACATTATAAAAAAGGACAGAATAGTGCTGGAGTGACTGGTGGATTACAGACCTACATAAAGTGTTCAGAAATTCAAGTTCCGTAATGTTTTAAAACAAACAGTGGAAGGTTTCAGCAGTGTTTCATCAAGGGACGAGATCCCTTCACCACAAACATTTGCAGCGTATGCTCTTCACAGAGCTGTCACTGAAACACAGCCCTGCTCAAACTGAACAAGAAACGCTGGCAATTAGGAACAGTTTCATGAATGTGTCTAGTTGGAGGCAGGAAACAGCAGAGGCACAACCAGCCACAGACTGTTGGAAGGGACCATACAGGAACTCTCATGGAAAAAACACTGCCAGTGCTACAGAAAACAGCAATGGACCTGCAGCAGCACTTGTTAGGCTGGTTGAAGAGCAAAACCTTAACGGAGTAGGGAGTTTTCACCTATGAATAACAAAATAAAAGGAGCTGCAGGAAGCAGCGTGTGCAGAAAACACGATTCAAGTAATACCCATTTCCAGAAACAACACAAATGCTTTATAAGCACAACTTGTGCACAACTTTGCACATTGAGAGAGTAGTTCCAAGGGAATGGATGATACTTGCCAAGCACTTTGCCTCACAAGACCACCTACGCAGCTAAAACTGCTGCAAGGAAAGCGTGTCCTACAACCAAACCCACCATGCAACAGCTGGACAGAAACCCCAAATATAAACACACTTGTGTGTTTATAATTCACAAATGGTGCTAAACACCCTATTTTGACCATTTGCTGTGGCTCAGGGTAAGGAGTGTGATTGGAACGGGAAGCCAAATACCACCACACCAGCACCACAGGAAATTCCCAATTATCCTTAACTCAAGAATAGCACAGTAGACAACTCCTCACATTTTCTTCAACTGAGCTGTCACACAATATCCGAGTAACTTGAAACAGGTTCTTTGGGCATAAAAAAAAAGGGTTTGGAATGCACTCACACAGAGGCTGAACTGGGCCGTGTTCAAGTCACCAAAGCATCAGAGACTATTGCAAACCAAAATTCCCTGCAGTGGTACTTTACCGTTGCTAGAGGTTTGTCTGCACTGAAGGTTTTAAAGATGGGTGAGAGATTTACAGTGTCTGTCTCATAAGGAAAATGAATGTAACTGCAGCTCTTAGAACAAACTTTATAATCTGGCTCTGGGAGTTCTTATTAACTTTCAGAGTCTGCTGCATAAACTGGTTTTAAAACACAGTTAAAAATTCAGCTGATACCAATAAAATGCACAAGAGTTTAAACAAAAACTAGTTTCACTAGAGAGCAGTTTAACATACCTACATTTATGTAACTTCAAAAAATTTTATTAACAGATTTTTCAAAAATGTTTTTTTCTTGCCAGTTTTCTAGTTGAGAAGTATGCACAACCAAAACACTTGATTTTCTACAAAGAGGAAAATGGGAAAACAACATATACAGATTAGCATCATCAAAGTCAACTGTTTTAAAGAGAAATTGGATTTACTTGATATTTTAAAAGGTCTTTAAGAATCTTCTTATATGGAAGGAAATGAAAGAGGAAAAAATTAGTCCTGGGCGTAAAAAGGCAAACATTTTACTCTTGTTTTTAGAATTTCCTTCTATACACAATCTCTATGATTTTTTTCTCTCTCAGACAAGCCATTCTGGTTAAATTTTGCAGCTTCTAGGTGGGGCAGACATACCCAACTCTTGCTAGTTCAGGTAGTTGATAAAAGCTGTGCAGAGCTGGTAAGTCACTCACAGGGAGGCTGAGTAAATCCTGCAGGAGAGGAGGTTACTCCTTCCGGAGCCGGGACAGGAGCGACACACACAGACAAAGGTGAGGGAAGCAGTGCTTACCAAGGCCAGCAGTCTGCCGTCCTCCTTCATCGCCAGGAAGCGATTGGCACTCACACCTTTGATCGACACCACTCCTCTCTCTTCTGCTTGAAGCTGCAGTTTGACTGCGAACGAAAAAACACAAAAGGAAGTTTTCACAGCCGTCCTGATACTTCAGCACTTGACAGTGACGCCTTCTCCGCTTCGAACCCTAAACTAGAGAAAGCCTGCGCTTCATTTCGCAATAAAAACAGACTCTCAACCTCTGGCTTTCTGATCTCCCTTTCATTAAAAAAAAAATTACAAAGTAAGCAGCTACTGTCAAATTAGCAACAATGAGAGCAAGTTATTCTATCTTCAATTCACATAAAGGAAACTTAAAAACCCACGGAATTCCCTTGAAAGACCACTTGCATCACGGTCGACAGCTCATAGGAAATGGAAAATTTTCACAGCGATTTTCTTACAGAGATACCTCTTCATGTTCCCAGAACAGCATCAGAAAACGCACACAGCTCTGTATGGGCACAGCTACACCGAGACCATGTTCTGGCAGTTCCCAGCAGAAAAGTATCCATTAGTTTACCTCATACATCAAACAAGGGGCTTTGAATAAACAAACAGAACTGCAGCAGTAGATGAGGACAGCAAAGGCACAAGGAACAGTATTATACAAATTAGGAATATGACTTGAATCAATTATTTTAAAGAAATGAAAACCTGTTAAGGTCCTATCACACAGCTTCTAGCTACTGCCTGTGAATTATTAATACAAAACGTAAACTAATTTTTCTAACCACAAATCAAACCCAGCAGTTTAGATAAACACATGGAAGCTTTCCTGTCGGCCTGCTTGGTATCCATCACCTCAGGCATGAGCTTCATTCACCCACTCACTTTGGTGCAGTAGATTCCTTGTTGTATTTAATGAAGAAGTTTTAAACAGCTTGAGCTTTTAAGCCACCAGAGTAAATGTCTGAAGAAATTGTAAATTTTGGAGAAGGAGCACCTCCTGAGATTCAGAGAGAGAGATTGCTGTTTATGTGGGTTTTTGTTGAAAGGAAGAAAAGACAAGACTGAAGAAACCAACCACAACTCCAACAATAGGAATACTGTGAACACGTAATTGTTACAATAATTGCTGCAAACCCTTTTTGAGGGTAAAAGTTAAACACTGTGCCTGCCTTTTAACTTCATCTTGGAATCAAGTATCTGAGATACAGCCCTCCCAAGTTAGGAGGCCAAAATCACACTTGTGAACATCTCCAAACCCTTCGGTGTAACTCTTTACCCTCTCGGGAAGCAAGAACACGGAAAAGGGCTCTGGGCAAGGACTGCGGGAAACAGACTTTTGAAAGGTGCCCAAGCACAGCTTTCACCATTCCCTTAACAAGAAACAGCTGTGTGGAATGGCTGAAAATTAATATTAATTACTGCAGTACTGACTTGTTGTGCTTCATGAATTTCTCTGGACAAAAAACGCACATGAAATCCTCCAGCATCACACCGGGCCAGAAGTCAAGATCCTGTAAAAATAAACTAGCAAAGGGTTTTGAGGCCTGTAAAAAATTTTTTGTACTTTGGAGAAGTATACTCTGTATAAATTAAAAATAAATAAAAAGGGTTTTCTGCAGAGTTTGAAAAGAGCTGCAATACTGAAAGCCCCAAAAGCAAGATCAGCTTCACTGGATTTTCCTCTCCAAGTCCAACAAACACGTGAATAAACAGGGCCAGAATAGCACTGTGAATTTCTCAGGTTTCAGCAGTCTTTTGTGGCTCTATAAATGCAAAGTATTTGCCACAGTGTTACACTGATCTGCAGGTGCCAAGATACAATACAGCCTGATTAGTCAAACACATTTTGACTCGTGATTGCCACAAGAAGCAACAATTTTAGGTTTAGCTTGTTGCATCTTGGTATACGGGTTGTAAGAGAAATTTGTCACTTGACATCGATGATCTGTATCTTTTGCAGCCTTTACGTCACCAACAGCAACACCTCAGACACGGGCCATCATCTTAGATCTACTTACTCCTAGAACTTGTTTTCAGCATAATTGAACCCCAAAAGTAGAATAATGAAGACATTTGTAGCCCAAAAAGGTATCACAGATTGTTGTGAAAGAGCTCATTAACCAAGGGTTAAAAATGCCCATTTTCCCAGCTACTCTGGCAATCCTTGGGAAGGGCCCCAGCAGCACGGCAGTGGGTTAGTGTTTCACTGTTCACATCCATGCCCTTTAATTTGAGAGGAACTCCAGGCACAAGGCTCTGGTCAATTCCTGCTGGTGTGGTGACAATACAGAGCTCGGCTTGCTGAGCAAATATCCTGAGGACTGAGGCTCAGTCATCACCAAGTTATGAAATAAACCAACATCCTATCCCAAATATAACCGAGGTGACCTTTATGCACCGGCAACTGAAGGGACTCGGGAAATTTACTACTCCTGTTAAACACTTTCTTTTGTATCCTAACAAGCTGCCGTGTGACCATATTCCTTTTTCTGCCAAGTAAGAAGAAATGAAGAGCAAGACGTACATATGAAAATTCACGCCAGTGGAGAAAGTCTGAAAAAGAAGGATCAAGTTGTATCTTGGGGAAAGTATGAAAATTACTTGCAAGACATAAATGAAATAAAGCTAAGGCACTGAACTGTAAATTCAGGTGGTGAATTTACAACCCATGTTGTTGTTAGAGCTATCAAAGACTATTTCATATATATATTCACACATAGCCACCTAAAGCTTGTAATACTGTACCACCTACATCACTCTATGACCTATTAATCTAAGGAGATAATCATAAAGTGGGGAAACTCATTCACTCTGAATGTATCCTGAGTAAACCTGCCATGCCTTACAGTAGTGTAAAAACAGACAGAGACGGGACATTTTTTCCTACCACCACACAGAGGGTCTGTTAGGGATATGTATTCATTGATGCCTTGGCTACACAGCCAAAGCTGGATTTCCACTGAAACCAGTACAGTTTGTGGCATTAATGGGTGTTGAACCACACTGCAAAAACAGCCACCGAAATGTTCTCTGTCCCAGGGTATATGGTCAGGACAAATGTCCAAGCTGCAGGCTGAACGAGAGCGTATTTGAGAGCAAGTTACAAATGGGCATTTATTTCACAGCTTGGAGAGACTCTTCTAAGAATATGGAAGTTGAAAAGTGGTATTTAATAGCATTGTGGTTGCCAAGGTTTCTGTTAAAAACTGGATCTTCCACACTTTTCTTGAAGAGCTAAAAAAAAAAAAAAGGAGTGCCAAGGTAGTTTTGTACAGTCCAGTGGAGAAAAGAATTTTAAGGAAAAGCAGCGGAACATAGACAGAAAAGCTGCTGGCTAATGTGGAGAACACAGAAAACATGTACATTTTCCAAAAGTTCCCTGAGCATTAGAACTGAGAAATCACACGTACAATGTGAACTCCAAAGTCCTTCCACATATCAAGTAACTCAGCAAAGCTTTAGAGTGCACTAACTTCACCAGTCCCCAATGGTTTCACTGTCCTGCAGCATAAAGGCTTCAGCCAAAAATCTCCCTCAGAATCAGTTTGTTTCAAAGATCTTGGCAAAATCTACAGACTTAATACTTCAGAAAAAGATTGCTGCACATTTTGGAAGTTGCTCACTGCTGAACTGGTACTACCTTTCTCACATTCCCAGCTGGAATCTGTTGGGAGAAGCAGAAGAGCCTGGGGCATCCCAAGCCCTTCTCCTGGGGCACAAAGCCACAGCGCAGCTACACTGGCTAAGATGTTCTGGGGCAGGAGCACTGTATCAGTAAGGGAAAGGGAAAACAAAGGTCACAGAGGGAAGAGAAAGGGACAGAAACACATTAGGAATACAATAAAAGGCAAAGAGCCATGAACAGAGTAGTGTGCAGGGTAAGCGTGCAGTACAGGAGGTGCTGTACCAAGAGCATGAGGCAAATTCACACATCTTAAGTAGGTGGAACTTGAGGTGGAACAAACGGATTAACAAAACCTCCATTTTCACAGAATCACAGAATCAATAAGGTTGGAAAAGACCTTCGAGATCATCCAGTCCAACCTATCACCTATTACCTAACCTAGCCAAACCTGTTACCTAACCTGTTGCCATCCTGCTACCAACACACCATCCTAATATCCATAACACACTACCCTAATATCTAGGTCATGCCACCAAGTACATCATCCAACCTTTTCTTAAACACCTCTAGGTGTTATTTTCCTACTCCTCTACAAGAAAATGGGAACTCTCAACCACTACATCAGAAAAACCTTGAAGGGAAAACTAACCATGAGCTTCAGGCTTTGGATACACTTACACAACAAGTACAGGTATGATTACAGCCCCAGCTATATTTCCACTACATATAATCCAGCCTAGCAAAGATCCCTACAAATGGACTTTAGTGCAGAGTGAAAATAAGAGTACCAGCCACAGTTTCAGAATCCCAGAAAATTTAGGTCAGAAGGATCTCGTCCAGCCTCCTGCTCACGAGTCTCCATCACCTCACAGTGAAAACTGCTGCCACACTGCAGCTAATGGAGCAGCTCACAGTCCCCGGAAGGACAGGACAAGGATACTATGTATTTCAACCCTAATTTTCACCAACATACAAGGCTGCTTTATTCCAACTAAAAAGGTCATGAGTGAAACACTTCTCACTCAGATTACGAGAAGGGAGAGTTCATGTACCCCCCAAAAATCCCAGGCTGCACGTCCCTGAATCAATGACTAGTGTTACTACAGTCTCTGCTGTGGAAAAGCTCAGCCCCAGCCAAAGGCTCAGGGCCCATCTCCAACACATTTGCAGAGGCCCCGTAAGGAAAATCCTTCCATGAGGCCCCCGAATGACACTGTGGTGAAGCTGATGCACCAGCTCCCACCACTCCTCCTGCCCCTCCATGCCCACAGGAAAGCACAAAGCAGCAACTCTGCTGCAGTGTCCCTGCTACACAGGTGGGTCAGCTCTGGAGGGGAGAAGTATCACAAATGCAAGGAAGTTCACAAAAAAGGGGCAGGGGGAAAAGAATCAACAATGTTTTGCTAAATGCAACATCGCAGGGCCGAATTTCCTCTCCACTGTGCTCTGCGGCTGAAGTTGGCAGATTCCTTCACGCCTGGGGGCAACGTCTATTCCCAGCCAGGTGTCCGAGCAAAACACACGGAGTCGGACACGCTTGCTCCACAGCGAACATGATAAACCCTCCCAAACCCAAGGGTTGGTTCAAAAATACACATGCATTTACACACGCATACACCTTAATAGCCCCATTATGGCATTTCCAGAGCCAAATCTGCCCAGCTGGATCAGATCCAAACCCCAGTCCACAAGCTGGATATGCCTACTGTAACTTATCCCTAGGAATTACAAATACCTTTGTGTCCCTCTGACCCATATCTAGTCTCTGACATTTTCTGACTTCTCTTTCTCACAGACATATTAATAAAGCTCATTAACATCTTCCACTAACTGATAAGCTCAGCCTTGGCGTATAAGACATCCCCAGTCTTCAGGCTGCAAACAGCAGAACAACTCTCTGCTCCCAAACCTTTGCAGGGGAGGTGGTCTGTTCATAAACCAAACCATCAGAATTGCAACAAAAACAATCAAGCCAATGGAGTGTCACACTGAGAAACTGTGAGTCACACTCCCATACAAAGGCACATTTCTTTGCTTTTGCATGACAACATTCTAAGTGTATCTTTTTCCTTTTTGCCAGCCAGAGGCAAAAAAACATTCGCAGACAGACCCGAGGTCCCTAAAATATTCAAAATATTCACCTCTGAAACACAAACACTTCAGAAAGTTCTGGTTACACTTAAGAGCAAATCCAAAGCTTCAAACAGAATAGTCATTTGTGTAACTGCTTAGGCATCAACCCAGTAACCTAATCAGCCACATTAATATGGACACTCACAGATTTTAAGAAGTTTCTCTTTTTCAAGTAGGACACATACTGAATGCCACGGAATTTATTTCACTATTCAGATTCTCCATCTATTCTCATTTATATCTTTACCTCAATTCCTACAAATATCCAGCTCTACCTAACATGCACGTGTGACACCAGGAATCTTCCCCAGGAAACATGGATTACCAAATACACAGCAACCTAAGCTACTCCCTGTAAATTTCATGCAGAAAGCAGCAAAGCAATCCCACAGACCAGTAATTTCACAATGTGACATCCAACACTTCTTGCACCAGTCTGCCTGTGTGCCACTGTGTAAAACACACACAGTCACACTTCTCCACTTCTCACAGCTTCCATCAACTGGTTGATCAAAGTTAATCAAGCCTTTTAAAAGTTAAAAATATCAGAGTTTCTGGACTCTGCTTACAAAACACAAACTGGGCATTTTGTGCTGCTGAGAGAAGTAAAGGATGATTGCTTGGCGTTACATGAGGATTTCACACACCAGAAATTCCATGTACACCACCATATAAAACTCCTCTAAATACCTTCTGCCAGACTGTTTGCTGACCCCTTGGCATTGTAGATGAGCTGATGCATCTTCGAAAGTCAAGAGGGAAAAAGAATTCCTAACTTTACCAGAGGAGAACTTCATTCATTACTGGGTACAGGTAATAAAGCCTAGTTTCCAAATTCTTGCTTTAGAAAAATGTTTCAGGGCTTCTGCAGGAGCAAGCCACATTTGGCTAAAAAGCATTGCAGCAGCAGAGGCCTGAAAGGAGCTGAGAAGCCACGCAGGCTTGCAGTAAATTAAAACAATCTCACCGTACCAAAGATGTTAGTCTCTGCTCCCTTAAACAATCCCACAGTAACCAGAGAAGTGTCCTTCACTCCCACGGGATCGAGGTGTTACTCCCTGTTCTCCCATGCTAAAGTACGTAAACCTATAGCCAAGTTCTCATGTGCACCTAGCTGCAAACACCACCTGTGAGGTGAAAAACATGTTTACTTCACTGTGTGAGAATCGCAGGGCATTTCAATAAACTGATTCAGAGTGTTCACCAACTTACTGGGTCCGTGCCTCTCATTCCTCACTGCAGGCTTCCTCATCAATGTAATGAATACACATTCACACCTTCTCCAAAGGGTTTTTCTGAGCAAGGGTTAATCGGGTAATCCATCTTACTGCTTTCAACTACTCTCACTTGATTTAGTATTTGCTCAAGTAAATCACAGAATAACCACTTCGGGGTCTTCACCTTTAGAACAAAGCTGGTGCAGCTGTTCTGCCAACGCAACCCTGTCACTGACTAACATCAGAAGACACAAAGAACTTAGAGAAATTCAGCTTTATGTTCACTGCGCATTCACTGATTTCCTTCTAACTATGATCTGCTTTTTAACTTGCAGCAAAAGAAACGCATTAAACCAGGGACAAGCCAAGACAAACACAAGTACATCACTTCAGACGACAGAGAAGGTAAAATGTATCACTTTTAAAAGGTATTTGTAGTGCTCTTCCTTCACCTATGACTTGCACAACAGCAGTATCTCAGGGCTGATCTCGGAGCTGATGAGATGAAAGGAAAATGCTGCCAGAACTGTGATGAGACCCTGCCAACTCATAGGCCCAATAACCCTTAGTGTTACAGTTGGAAAGGAAAAGCTGCATTTTGGGAATTACAAGAAACTCAGCAAATTGGATTTCAGAGACTCTGAAGCACAGTGGTGACAGAGGAACTGTGTCAGGAATGCAGAATGCCAAGGAGATGGCAGAGCAGACAGGAGCAGGAAGAAGGAACAACCTGACATGGAGGGGCTCCTGTCAGTTAAGCTGCCCTTCAGAGCTGACTGCTCTTCATCTGGACAAAAGGAGTGACTATGCTGGTTTTGCACTTCTCCCATCTCCAGTACCAATGAAACTGAACTAATCACTGAGTCTTTAGTAAGTATTTTTGGAAAAATTCAACAGAAAAACCTCCCATCTAAATCCATACACATGCACACACAGTATTTCACTGGTACATCTCCTTTACTGCAAGGACGATGTAACTGCAGCATTAAGTCTTGAGACTTACTTCATCCTCCATCTATTTCATCCCCTTCCATCAATCCGTGTAACCACCCTAGACCGATCTTTAAATAATGCACCCACAGGGGAGCAGCACGGAGGACAAGAGCTGTCAACCACTGCTGAACCAACACAGCACTGAATCAGTCTTCACAAAAAGGACTCTAATTTGCATTTGAATGCGGCTATGCTTGAGTAAAGAGGAGTATTTTTATAAGAAACCAAATTCCTTAACTGAAAATAAAACACACATATTTGGGTAACACTCCTCACTTTTACAACCCAGAAGGAGGCACAGAATACACCATGGGACTCAGCCTGTATTGGGGAGCCCAACTTGGGTGTGCAGGACCACTGAGAGAGGCATCAGGCTGTAGTCACTTCCCCAGCTTCCAGCTCTCAGAATAAAGCCCCCTGTTTATTCTGAATACTTTAAAACCATGCTAAGAACTGACACAAACACTTGCCTGACAATAAAAGAAAGACCCTAGAATCTCTAGCTTAGAAGAACCTACTTGTCTCCGTGCTGCTTCAGCCAGACTATTACTACTGGTCACTATGCTGGTTTAAATCTGTGATGGTTTCAACGTCCACACTGCTCCAAACACCACTGGAAGTAGGTGCTCCTGGAGTATGATACCTACAAGCACCAGCAATCACACTTATAACACATCAAATCAGCAGGTAGCTGCAGACGATACTGATCCACGTTGAGATCCCTGAAAAACCCCTTACAACCACTGGTAGTACCTTCAGCACAGACAGCTAAGCACTCTGGAACATGTTGCTACCTGAAGGGGTAAAGCAAGCAGAAGGTTGGGACTGAAATAAATAACTGGCAACACGGGTCAGTTCTGTGAACCCCTCTTCAGCTCTGAGGAACTCCTGCATTTCTAAGGACACGAGACTTGCAGGTCTTTTTGCTCAATTTTCCTGAATGAACTACATTATTGTCTGTAAAACATCCTTAGTGAGTCTGCAAACATGTAAAACCACAAAATGAATCCTTCCTATTTACACATTCTGAGGCCTGGCCAGGCACACATTCAGCTATTCATCCCAACTGCACCACTCCAGGTGGAGAAACCCAGTGAACTGAATCCACAGACTACTTCCCAGAAACACCTCAGCCTAACAAGTCTGTTTAGAAGTCACCTAGGGAATCCTGCACAGAGATGGCAGCCTCTATATGGTCCTCAGTGGCTGCTTCTCCACACTAAAACATGCTCCCATTTTTGTATCCCTCTCTGTTGCCACAGGTATCAGCAGGTCCTAGTGGAGTCAGTGCACAGAAACATGGGTGTCACTATCAGTCTTCCCAGAGCTACGGGACTGTATTAAAATTCTTTGTAATATGGTCCCAAAATTACCATTCTAACATATAGAATAGTTACAGGTGAGTGTCCATGTCCCTCCACGCCACACTCCCAGCCTCACACTTCTCCCACCTCCCTTGCACCAGCTCTGGCACTTTTCTGGACATCACATTGAGGGACATGTAGAGAGAAATGAAAACACTTGAGGATTTGTTCCCCAATACCCAGAAACACCAAGAAAAAGAGCCTGCCAAAAAACTGATGCCAGTCCCCAGAGGTGCCAAAGACACTCCCGAAGGGCGACGCACCAAGTGCAGACCAAGATGCTGCAGTAACTGTGCACTTGAGTACACATACAGTAAGGACCTTCTTGAGCAGCAAAAATAATTCTAGTTGCACCACCACAGAATGTCTGATAAAAACCTTGGGCACGGTAAAAGTTGTAGAAGGATGTCAGGCATCGTGGGTCAGCCTCAGAGTAGAAAGGAAAGAGCCAAGAAACAGTGCAAATAGTTTCAAGCTGTATCACAGCTGACATCTATCCTTGTTCTTACAAAACACACCACTACACAGTGTTCCACAGGCATGGCTATCAGGACTTTGTGGCTTGCACATTCCAGCTGGAATCCTAGTGACTGTGGGTTTATGAGATCCACTGAAATCTCACCAGAAGGTAAGAGACCAGCCAACGGGCTCTGCAATACAGGAGTGTAATTTCACCACACTGCCACAGCAAATTGCCAAGGAACCTGGGTCCTCCTTCCCTAGTACCCTTAGTATCATTTATCTCTCTCCCTTGAATCACTTGAGCAATGTGGTCTCAAGCTCTAAAAGTCAAATGTGAGCGATGGGTTCTCACAGGATCCCCTGACCAGCAGAGCACCATGACAGTTTGTGCAAGACACCCTCCACCCAACTCTGCAGACATCATCTCATTTATATTCTCAGCTGATCCTATGGGGCTCCAGGCAAAAACGGGCCCTACCCTGAACAAACAAAAAACTACGTAAGATAATAACCCTAAAATGCCACCGGCACTCCAGAGAGTCACCCTTGTAATACTTCTATTGACAAGTCCAGAGGCAGCAGGAGCAGCAGACAGGAAAAACAGTGTACAGGCGTACTACTGAAAATGACAAAGGATAAGAGTTGCTTTATTTTGAAATGCAGAGTCTTACTAATAAGTTACTTTACTAATAGCAGCAAAGGTTCTTATTTCTCCATCAGGATTGAAATGCTATCCAATCACCAACTTTCAGGCTTCAAGAGTCATGCCTGAACATTTCAAATACTGCCTGCTTTAGAGGAATAATTAATTTACAAATTTCATACACGTACATAGGTTCTTTAGTGACAGCAACTCAAGTTTTTTCTGGATTGTACTATGGTTGCATAGTCTGGTTTGGGTTTATTATATTGCTGCACTAAACTCCTGCCATGACAGTCAAAAAGTGCCATTAATTTTTGGGTTATTAACTAGTTCAGTACAATCAATCATCTCTCAGGTATCCTGAAACAGACGGCCAGCAATCCCAGGGCAATGCTCCCAAGAGTGCTAAAAACCATAATAATCAAAAAACTTCAGTGGAACAGGATCTCTTTCTTCAAGAAAATAAGAGAGGTGTTTGTATTCTGTGGAAAGTGAACACAAGAAGGGGGCATTTTTCTGGGGTTTACCTTCAAGTATCTTTCAAACCCTGTAACTGTTAATTCTATTGACAAAGCCAGTGCTACACCTCCTCTTCGCCTGCTCTGCCCTCTGTGCACTCAGCTTTCATTCCTGCTTTCATTACAGAACACAGACCCTGAACTGCTTCTGTAACACCACGTGAATCCGAACAACTTTGAAGTAATACCACCAAACACACAGAAAGAACAGAGGAGAGAGAAAACCCCAAACCCACAGGTTTTGACTAACTGCAATCTAGTCTCACCATCTAGCAGGTCAAAAGAAATCATATCTTGAAAAAAATCACTAAAATAGTTCATTTTTTTGGTAAAATACTTTTCAAAATTACTTCACCACAGGATAAACTTTTTCTTAGAACAAGCCACACAAATTTCAAACATTTATGAACCAGTTAAAAACCAAAACCAGCCACGTGACTTCACTACACCTTATCTGTGTTTTATCATCTGTATTTGTCTTATTCAGCTCTGAATGTGCAACGACTAAGAGGAGTTGGACTGTTTTTTTCTGCAAACAAGACTCTGTAAGTACCTAAAAGCACTCCTGATTTCTAAAGCCTGAAAGACAATTTAAGGGCTAAATCCTGCCCTCTAGTGTACCTGCGGGTGCTGGTGCCCTGGGAACCTTCCCCACTTCCAACAGCCCTTTCCAAACTGCAATTAAACCAGGGGAGGTTTAATCTTAACGTTAGGAAGCGGTTTTTCACAGAGAGAGTAATTGCATATTGGAATGGGCTGCCCAGGGAGGTGGTGGAGTCGCCATCCCTGGAGGTGTTTAAGAGAAGACTGGACGAGGAGCTCAGTGACATGGTCTAGCTGGGGGGTGTAGGGCTGGATGACCCTGGGACCCTTCCGGCTCGAAGTGGCCTGCTAGACTGTGAGGGATCTAGGTTGGTATTACGCTCTGGGATGTGCTCTCGGTCTCTGTATGGGTGTTAGATGGTGAGTTGGACTAGATGATCCTTGTGGGTCCCTTCCAACTCATAATATTCTATGATTCTGTGATTCTTGGCAGAGCAGTTAAGGTCTGTGCAACAGATCAAAAGTAATGCAAAAAGAATCTGTTTTCAGAAGGACTTGGGGAGAAGATTTGGACATTCAGGGGCAGGGCTTTTTACAAGAAAAGTAATCTCTCACCTACGGTGAAGTTTTGGAACACAGTGCCCCGTCAACAGCTCCAGCCACGTCTGCGGGATACCAAAATGGGAAAGGAGATATTCCAAGTACCAAACAACTTATGCACCTACAAAAACCTAAGTACCAAGTACTGAACATACTAAAACATTCGCTGACACTTGCTCAACTTTTTCTTTCTGAGGATCCCCATGAGTTTTCTTCCATTGCATGAACAGTGATCAGATTTCCATTGTCCTGACTGAGATGAAAGTCAGTCTTACACTTTAGCAAAGTCTTTTCAAAATATTTGGAGCCTAACCATTTAGATGTCGTGTAAGAGACAAGTTAAAATCTTAACATTGACTCCTTATGAAAGGAACTTTCCCAAGAAGACATTTTCCTGGAACTATTTTATATTTTCTTCAGATCTTTATGGAAGAGGAGCCAGGTACTGAGCAAGAAGAAGCTATCTGAGACATCTGCAAGGTTGATTCAGCTCACACTGCTGAACCCTTTGACTGACAAGACTCCAGCCTCTCACCTCATTACGGAGGTAGATGAGAATGGCTTGGGATTGCTCAGCCACAGTCTTGGTTTATGCTCACCATGAAGCAAAGCTGCTGGAGAAATTACGGAAATACATAAATGCCAACCATTCCTCAGTGAGGGAAACTGAAGGGAACCAGCTGTGCTATTAGACATTTTCTCGATGTATGGATAAGCATTCCCTTTCCATTCCATGTGCTTTTCGCCTTCACTGGCACTGTAGCCTCTTTGAGGGAAACACCTCTGGAGAGTTTCTAAAAGCCTTTCCAAAAACACTGTGTTCTTTGTAAGTTTTCCAGGGCATAAATCAAAACTTGTTGATCAACAACAACAAGGCCATGTTTTTTGTTTTCCTTTAAAAAACAAAACTCCCAGAAAGCGCCTTCTGTTCCTTATTTGTCTGAAACTACCTCTTCAGGGGAAAAAAACTGGGAAGAGAGTCCCCAGAGTGTGTCCAAAGGGGCACTTCACTGAAGTCACTGTACGCCACAAACGTCAGATGTGGCAATAGGGACCACGTAGGACGTATTGTCCTGGTTTTCAGCGGCGTGAATCACACTATTCCGATCCTCCAGCACACAGGATGTCAAATACATTCTTAATTTCATTAACAAGACAATTATGAATAAACCAAGGTGAATGTGTTGAGTGTGAAACAGTCAAAACTCTCAGTGCCCGAACACAAACCAGTCGTGTATTATAAACAAGCTGTCCCTCAGGACTAGACACAGAAGGAGGGAAGTAAAAAAGGACACGGATCACGGAAATTTTATAGTATTAAACTTGGGTCTGAAACACAAGGAGGTAGCAATTTGCTTTCTAAAATAAGAACTTTCTTTAAAAGTAAAAAGGACAATATGCTACTGAAATGCTATTTTGTATAATTAATAAAGAATAGCTGCTACCACACACATCTTTCCTAGCTGTCCTTTAATTATTTCTAAACCAAATTTTCTGCAGCCATTGTATTTCCTTCCTTAAAACCAACTTACAAAAACTTCTGCTTAACAAAAAAGACCATGAGCTACTCGAGGTGTATATTTTCAGTGTTAAATTATTTTTTAAAATCTTCTCAGGTTGTCCAAAACGTACTGCCATCTGGCAAGGCTGCCAGGCATAGCAGGAGATTTCATGGGGACTTCCCAAGAGCAGCACTCACCAGGTCAGAGTGCAGCAGTGGCATCCAGTGACGTATTTCCAGCAACGATGCTAAGGATGTGAACCATGCAATGCCATAGCAACGCGCCTCGCTCACACTTCCAGCACAGATTATTCTCTGCTTCTCGGAACTAGAGTTCTTCCAGGAAGAAGAAAATAAGGGGGAAAAAGGAAGAAAGGAAAAGCAACAAGCCAAGAGCTGCCTGATAGTGAGGAGAGCATGGCAGCAGGGAACAAGGGAGCAGCCGAAGCAGGGTGACACTCCTTTGCCCAGATGTGCTTGTTGGAAGAGAACCCCACCAGCCCTCCAGCTGTATCACATTTACAAATTGCTTTTAAACACGGGGGGATTTCTGCAGCTGGCCAGGCAGTGCCAGGCTGAGGGTACCCAAGGAGCTGCAGCACAAGGCATCACCCACCTAGCACTCAGGTTTTTCTTTACCTGTAGCTACCAGTCAATAGGGAAAAGGGTCGGAAAAGAGAGGAGCTTCATAGACACAAGCGCCAAAGGAAAGGGGAAAGAGAGTGATCAGATAGGACTGAAGAGCTGGGGAAGAAAAACTACAGAGTCAAAAGGGAGAGCTTGAAAGAAATGACAGCAAAAATAAAGCTACAGAGCAAACCAGAAACCTGAAGGAGTAAGGCAGTACATACCACCAAGGCCAGAAAGATCCTAAAACAGAATTCAGTACCGGGAAAGCAGCATGAGAATTCAGTTAAAAAATTTAGCATTGATGAGAGCAAACACACATTAGACAGACTCAAGAACATAAAATAAGTATTGGTTTTCCTGACAGAAGAAAAAAAGGCAGGAGAGGAAGAGATGATTATGGGGGAGCTCTATGATGAGGACAGCAGCAATAAATAAGCAAAATTAGGGAATGAGGCAAGAACTTGAGAGCCATGGCAATGTCTGGGACCCAGCTCAGCTTCAGCCTCATGCATCCTCAACATCATCTCTCTCTGCAGAGTATTTTGAGTATATTTTTACAGCTACTTCTGAGGGTGAGGTGACATGTTTTATGAACTAATGAGACTTATTCTCCGTACAGATTTCCACATTTCCCAAATACAAAAGGCTGAAGCACACTGAATACATATTCCCACACACTTTCCAGCACAGACCAACTGGTCTGTGTGAAAAAACAAACCACCCACCTACATGGTAAATCAACACTTTGCTTTAGGCGTCAATACCTGAGAAGTCCCACTTACTGCATTATACTGGCAATAAACATATCTTGCTACTACTCACACAACGTCAACTATGCTTCCCTTTACACCAGTATATGAGAAAGGGGGAAATGCAAACATGTAGGATAAAATACCAGCTGGCCTAAGAAAGGACGCTAAACTTTCCCAAAATGTACTGTTCCACATGTATTTTCAGCCCCATCTTACAGTATTTCTACCAAAGAGTCACAAAATAAATAAAGCTTCAGACTCTACACCAACTTGGCAATACCATTATTTGTGAACAGTCTGTTTCAGGATTTCTCCAGAATTGTAGGGGAAATACCAACTGTTTTGCAAATGGGGAACATCCAGAGTGGAAAGTAATACATAGGAAGTATAAAGATGCTTTGCTCTGTCTCCTCACCTGCTTCTCAACTTCATCCCTCACTTCAGCCTAGTCCTTGCATCCATCACTCAGTGCACAGGTGCAAAGCAGATGAAGAATCCCAGTAAGGCAATTCACCTGCTCCTCATGCCCAGTGCCTGTAGGCAAGCCCTGCGCACTTTGTGCAGCAGTGAATTCTCTCGAGCCAGGAATCACATTGGGACAATCTGACAGACAGCTACGCAGCAACTCCCTGTACCTGCTCCGAAGGAAACGCCTCACGGGCACGCCAAAAACTCAACGTTACATGCACAAAACTCCTATACTGAATACGTACTCTCAAAAGGTCTGCAAAAGGCATCTTGCTCTCGGGACGAAGAGCAGCCCGTGTTTGTAACAGCAACCCTGCAAGCCTGACTGTCCACCACCTGTGGACGGCATCAGCAACCTGGGATCACAGACCCTCACATCAAACTCAACCCACGGGCTGTGTTCCCAGCCTCTGCCTCCCTCAAAAGATCAAGCAGAGCTGGAAAAACTGCTGCTGCTGAGATTCCTGTCCAGATAGTTTTATCTGTATTTAATCCATCCTTAATTAAAAAAAAATGACCATACGCAACTTTAAGACAAAAAAAGAAGTGTTCTCGCA
Organism: Pitta sordida; assembly: GCA_013390025.1. Lineage (NCBI taxonomy): Eukaryota > Metazoa > Chordata > Aves > Passeriformes > Pittidae > Pitta > Pitta sordida. Next base: position 387,455 of record WEKX01011158.1, read on the forward strand.
GCACTCTGTTATAAACTCGGCTTGCCTGGACCGGTTCGCACCTCTGCTCCAAGGAGCGCTCGTACGCCCGCAGTGCTCCTGGTCATGAGCGCTCACCCGCGCCGGCAGAGAACCACCTTCCTTCTGCCTCCATACATCGCACGCCTTCACCACCGCCCTGCAAAGCGGTCAAGTGCTATTACACTCCTTTAAGGGCCACGCAAACAAACCCAGACACCTTCAAGCACGTCAGCGAACCTCTGCGGTTTGCCGAGCTCTGTACCCGGCAGGCTGAAGCAGCCAAGGGAGGCTTTGCCCCGGGACATCCTGCGGCTGTCGGTGCGGTACGTGTGTATGAATTAACATCCGCGTTTATTCCTACATGGGACTCGGCACATTTACGGGCGCCTTCCAAGCAAGGCTCGCTGCCGAGGCTGCAGCAGGGCGGGACGGCGGCCGAGGCGCGGCCCCTCTCGCAGCGCCGCTGCCCGGGCTCGGGGCCGCNCGGCGGCCCCGGGGAGCCGCTCCGTGCCGCTGCCCTCAGCATCGCTCCCGGGAGAGTCCGACATCTCGGGCTTTGCAAAGGAAGTAACGGGAGTTATTCTAGAGCAGAAGTTACGTCGCCTTCGCATGGTACTAAATTGTTAAATAACAATATAATGAAACACGGGTTGACCTGTTAAATCCACGGGGCGAGCGTTTTACTTCACTGCATTTTACCAGAAACTAGTTCTCTTGTCATCCCACAGTAGCAAACTGAGAGCAAAAGGCAACAGGTGAAAATTGTGGCACTGGCCTTCCAGCAACGCCACTAATAAATGTGCACAGAGTTTGTAAAGTGTCGTGACCCTACACTTTGTGCTCGGGGCTGACAATAGAAGGGGGTGAAGAGGTTCGTTTCCCAATCCATGCTTTGCGACCCAAATCTTTCTAGTAGCAGGTTGCTCGTGCCTGGGCCTTGGGAAGTTCTCGGACTTCAAAGGCAGCCTGAGCAGCCCTGCACTGCTGAGGTCCCAGCTGGGTCTGCTAACACTGGTCTTTTCACTCCACAGAGCCAACACGCAGCAGCCCTTGGGAACAGCCCAACGCCAGAGCAGACAGGCCATCCAGCTTATGCAGTTTGTCATATTCTCTTTGCTAATATGTACATAAAGGAATTTTGTTGCTGCTTAACATCCCTTCCCAGCTCTGACTTCTTGCAAGCCATAAATTGTAATTCTTTACCAGAATCGGTGACAATTACACTGCTTCCCACACCCTCACTCCAGATGCGTAATCGTGATGGATTGAGCAGGCAGAGCCCGGCCCAGGCACAGGTTCACCCCCGTGTCAGCCAAACACCCCTTTGCTGCCCCTCGGGCATGGCCAAGGGTCACACGCCTGCAGCCCTTCTCCATGCATGAGGATTTCAGACCTGTCACATTTTTCCTTAGGTTCCTCAGCTTCTCGCTACCCATCCACTTCCAAAATTTATAACTATTTCTCTTGAAAGTCCCACTGTTTTCACTGTACCTGAGTGTTCTGGACAGTTGCAGCCAACAGTTGAAGACCATCCTTGTGTTCTCTTGCTCTGCAAAAGAAGCTGCATTCAGGACAGTTTATGTTCGTGCACTATCATATTCCAAATCCTTGTCTCTTCCCTGGAAGGTCAATGAAGGGAAGATGAAGGTAGATTCAGGGAAAACGTAGGTGGATTCAGGGAAAGGGTGAAAATGTCAAATAGCCCCCTCTAACTAGTTATCTTTAAAAATAACAAAAAAAAAAATCAAAAAGACAACTTTTCTAAAAACTAAACGCCCGTATTTTCACTCAGCTCTTTCTGTAACTGTTCCTTTCCCTTCTTCAAATGAAAAACACGCCCATTTTTATTTTCACCATTCTACTTTCTTCTGCACTCCAACCTCTTCATATGGTCATTAATATTCCTCTTAACATTGACTAAAGCAATTCTAGCAGTAGCATTCTCCTTTCTTAAGGCCTCGACCACATTATCCCCAACACCACCCTTCCTCCATTCAGATCTTCCACAGAATTACACCCATACAGGTAGTTCCCCTCCACCCAAATGATCAAGTATCTCTGCCTCAAACCTCCTTCACAAGCCCTCTCTTGGCCTGTGTAAGACATACTCCATGTTAAAATGCCGTAAACTCTCCTTCCTTCTACTTCAAAAATATGTCTCAGAGACCTATTCTCCAACATGTTCCACTTATGGAAACTACGTACCGCCGTTTTGAGTTTGTCTTGCATTGTTTTGTAACCAGCGAGATTTTTTAATGGAATCATACAACCTCTCAAGTTGGGCGGGACCCATACGGATCATCATTCCTGCTTCTCACAGGAATAACATACCTCTTAAAAAAAGGTGCTTTATCCAGTGCTGCTTTCATATGTAGGGGTCACACTAAACACAAGGCACTTCATAAACAAGTCAGCACCCCATTTCAATCCTAGGTAACTCTGGAACATCTGGAACGTTGCTGGAGACTCTCAGTAAGCACATCTGGGAATAAAAAAACACCAAAAAAGCAATCAAACCTAAATTATATTGTTAATCTGGTTACAGAAAAATCCTTAAAATATGGAACAGTAATTTTCAAGATATTTCAAATTAAGAGTTAAAACCTTAACCAGCTCTATCAGTTTTTAAGTTTTAATCCAAAGTGCAACAATCTAGCCAGCAGCTTTCTGGGACTTCCTAGAAGTTACTGCCATTTGACAATCCCAGGAAATGTCAATCCCTTTTTATGGAAGCTTCTTTTAGAAGGGATTCCTCCATATGTCCTTGACAGATTGTCAGGATGATGTCTCCAGAGTGTTTGCTCACACAGAAACCATGGAAATGGTGTTCAAAAAGCACCCTAAATGAATGTGCAGAAGACTTGATTTATTATAAAATTACAATTAAACAAACAAACAAATCCCTCACATTTGCAAAGCAGTTAAAACTCCAGGAAAACAAAGACATCCAGGAACAGTCAGCTCATCCATCTCTCCACCATTAAGGCACATCAGCAGGTGGTTTGTATCACTCCGGCGTCGGGGAATGCTTTCCAACTGTTGGAAATGTAACATCAGCCCCAGGCCTCCAGTCCATCACAGGGCTTCTTGACTCCCAGGGTTTCTTGGCTTCCCAGTCCCTCTCTTTGGTGCCTGTCCAAGTGACAATTAGGCAAAAAGAGATGGATGATAAGCTGTGTCCCTTCTGAAGTTTTTCCTGTGTTGTCTGCTGCTCAGCTAGCAGTGGAAAAAATCATCCATCTCCCTCAAGCACAAAATTCTCAGACATTCACTTGTCAAAGGCAATGTGAAAAAAATTGTTAACTTCAAGTGTATTTCTTTCCTTCAAAGTCTGAGCATGAGTTTAAGAATTCAGTAGCAGTTTATTCCTCAGAATTCTTAGTTCTTCCACCATCAACAGCTGTTATTTATATTCTGTATCAATATTCATATATTTGCTCAGGAATTTAAACACATGCTGCAGCTGCTTTGATGGAAGCAGCACCAAACCTGTCTATAACTGAATTTTCCTTCTAAATATTAGTTACTATAGAAAGCAGTTTCAGTTTTTGCTCACCTGTTTTTTTAAGTGCAGTTTACGAGGCAAAGTTTCTCTATTTTAAGGATATATGCATATAATTAAGTGCCTGGGAAATTCTTCTTGCATGGTCACTCTTTAAAAAATCCTGCAACAGAGGTTCAGTTAATTTAAGTTACCTTTCTAGTGACTTTATTACCCTTTTTTTTTAAGCAAGTCTTGTTTCTTTCTCCTTCTACTTTTATTTTCTGGTGCAAATAGTAGAAAGAAATCACATCAACAATAGAAAAAAATCTCCTCCCTATTATAAAACTGTTACAGTCTCCATTCCACTTCAGAAGAGTACTTTATTTCTCTAAAGCACTAGTGGACACTTGTTTATGTCTTTCTAAAATAAAATTTTCAAAATATATGCTTATTCTGAGTATAGCCACAGATGGCCAAAGCTTTGTTTCGGGTTGTCTTTAGAAATGGTTGATGTTGGAAACATAACAGGCCAGCATGGCTGGAGATAAGAGAGTGAACGATCCAGTGAGGCCTAAACTGGAAGTAAATCAAATCTGTTGTGCTCCAAAATGATTGCACTTGGAAAAAGAACTGAACTGTCTAGAAGCACTGACGGCTGTTGCAGATGTAAGAGATATAGTAGTGACCTCAGCTTATGAGAAACAAGAAATAATGTTCTAAGTACAAATATTTATGGAGGTTAGAGTTCAGAATTAGCCAAATCACCCCTCTCCTTCTCTCTAATGTACATACAAACACGTAAACACACACTCTTTCTGTATCCATATCATATAGACTAATACATCTAAATTAACAAAATTACTCCAGGATAAGAAAACAATGTCATTATAAAGATTAATAAATACATTAAAAATTAGAACGACAATTAAAAATATTCTGCAATCAAACATAATAAACTTGAAAAATTTGTGTTAATAATGGATTTTAAAGAAATCCAAATTTATTAGAGTGAGAGATTTCCTTAGTGGGATCAGTCACAAAACCACATGTCCTTCTCACCAGCGTTGCATTACAACCACAAGATGATGACTTAGGTATTTATCCCTCCTGAACCCATGTCACTGGAAGAGTGGCAAAGTGTCCCCACGTAACCTGGCCTCTGCTCAGGACTCAAGACATTTTGTGTGGGGGAAAACTACATGGGGTGGAGTTGGGAAGAGCTGCCATTTTGGGGAATCATGTGGGGTGGGGTGTGGTGACAGCTGCCATTCTGTGTTGGGGAACCATGTGGGGTGAAGTTGGGAGCAGCTGCTGTTTTGTGCTTGGGAAACGGTGTGGGGAGGAGTGTGGGAACCAGTTTCTTTCTATCCCTACAGGGTAAAGCAGTTACTGGGAATGTTTGGATACACATTAGGCGATTATAGGGAGATTTTTACCCCCTGTAATGGCGGGAAAACCAGTGCTTGTGAGGCAGATACAAAAAACACAGCCAATGCCTGCCTGTGCTATTGTCATTTAAGAAACCCATGAACTCACCTGCCCAGAGTACATACAAACTCTTAAGAAGCAGATCTTCACATAAACACAGACTAGTGGAGGTTGGAAAGCACCTCTCTACATCTGGTGCAGCCCCACTGCTCAAGCAGGGCCACTTGCAATAAGTCTGCTTGCAGCTTTTAACTCCAAACATTTCCACATCAAGGACAAACCATTCTGAGTCAGGAATGTCTCTCTTGGTGTCTCTCACCTAGTAAGTGATCATGAAATAGCAGAAGTTTTTTTCTAGACCCTTCTTTATCCTCTTTTAAATTAGGTTCTTGTTTTATAAAGGCCATATGATTTATAACTTCTATATGGGCTAATTTTGGAGAATGTTAAATTATTCACAGGACTGCAGTTGGAAATTCAAATATAGGTGTGTAATGGGTTGCTATGGGGCTCAGACAGATGCAGTACAAGATGGAAATGAGGAGAACACTCTTTCCATTCACTGATGTGTACAAGGCCAAACTAACTTCATGGAGGAATACAGCAAAGACAAACTATTCCCAAGGAATTGGAGTTACCACATCATGCAGCTTTCATCATTGCACATCGAAGAGAGATGAGATCAGCAAGATGTTACAAAGGAAAAAAACCCTCATCTTACTACATCATGAATTTAGTATCTACCAGTTGCTCAACCAAAATATTGCTCTGCATTATTTTTGTAGAATGTGTTAGCTGGCAGGTAGAAAACAGTAAAAAAAATAAATAGACACAAACCCCTCCACTCTTGGTAACAATCTGTACTGATAGTATTCCAGAAGGAATGTCACAATAACTCTCCCATTTGTTTTCTCTTTGTTTCAGGGCAGTTTCCATGGATTCCCAAACCTAGGCCCCCACTGAAAGGTTCCCCAGAGCTTAACACGCTGTAGCAGCAGGTCACACACCAAGCATCACATGCAGAACGCAAAGAGAGCTCTAGTGGGACAGTCAACACCTTAAACCTCTCACAAAGACATTTTACCGTTCAGGTTAAATCTCTTGCAAAGACAGTGTACTGTTTAGGGTATCAGCGCACCAGATTTGAGAAAGGAGACAGGCCCTGGAATGCCTTTGAAAGTGCAGATAAATTATGTCGTCCCTTGTGCTGCATTAGCTTTTAGTTCTAGGGAGGGAGAACTATCCCAAATGAGTCTGAGGCAGTGTCCAGTGCTGGGGTGGGTGTAGTTATTGCTCCACCACACCCCAATGGATCCATCTGTGCAGCAACTAATTTAGGAGAAATGCTTTCTGCAATTCCCTTTCTCAGCTGTGAAACCATCCCTATATTTCTTTAAGTTCACCATTACTGCATTTGCTACAATCTCTGAAATTACAAGTACCGTAAGTGCAATGTAAGGCAACTGGCTCTTGTGAAATCTTGTTTGTTTCTTGGACATACACTCAACACAGTTCTTCATGGTACTTTAAAAAGCTGTAATCCGCTCTCCATGTGCCAAAATGGAATTTGTTATCTGCCAAAAAATAGCTTTCCCAACACTGTCCAGGCTATTATCTCAAAGCTGACCTGCAACAATTAACTTCCAAATATCTGGGGAGGTTAAATTACTCAGTGGTTTGTCTCTTTTTACGCAAAAGAAATGCTCATTACATAAGAATCACTATTTAGTGTACACTCTTTTCCTCCTCAGGAAAAATCACAGAATGAATGCCTGCATAAACCACATCGTTACACCCTCATTAGTTTCATCAAGTCCAGTGATGAGCACCAAGCATTCACAAATTTTGTAAGCATATGCCCATCTTTGAAAGAAACGGAGCCTTACTGGGCTGTTCATGTTATTTATCTGCCCTAACTTAAACCTCACAAATTTCCTACCCATAGGCTATGGGGGCTATCAGCTGATACTGGAGAAAAATCTGGACCCATTGGCTTTACCACAGACCACCCCTGTGGCAGGCAGTAGTCAGGATCGACGTGTGCATGTTATCAGTGGATTTCAGTGTCTTTTGGGACCAGATGAAAGGAAAACCTGTGTAATCCCAGACCCAGGAATGAAAACCAGGACACTGAAATAGGCACAGACTCATCTTCCTTTCTCTTGGCTGCCCCACCCTCCACCCCCAGCATGTCTCATCTCCTCATCCTTTGTCCCCACCCTGTTCTTTCCTCTCCCCTACTGTCAGGCACAGGTTTCTGGCCTGTTTCTTTCCCCAGTTCCTCATGGCAAGCTCTGTCCTCTGCACTACTTTTCCTTTGTATCTCACTATGGCTCCTAGCCATGTGCTTCATAGCTGTGTTTCCTTTCCCCACTGCTGCCTAATCCCTACCTCCTTTCCTGAAGTTCAAAACCCATGTCCTAATTCCCCAGGCAATCCTCATAACCCTACAGCTCATTTTTTCCACAGACTCCTTAATTTTCCTTTCCCTTGGCACTTTCCTTCCTCACAGTAGTTCTCAATTCTCTATTTAATTCCCTGGCAGGGCAACAGTCTCCAATCCCATGATATTGTCCATCTCCTGCCTACATAGAGCAGGTAATTCCGGCCTCCCAGCCAGCTCTGCTGGGAACCCAGCTCCTCAAGTCATTCCTCATGCTTGGGGAGCAGCCCGGGGGACCTGACACCAGGACACAGGACACTGTCACGTCGCTCTGGGCTCTGCTGTCCCCAGAAGACGAAGGAGAGAGCAGAGGAAAAGGTTTGCCCCTTTCAACTACTCTCAGCCCTTCCATATGGCAGTTGAGGCTATTCTGAAGCATCTGTTTCTCTAAAATTTTGTGACACTAAATGGGATTTTAACTGATTACTTTTAAGCTCACATGAATTCCTTGCAAAAAGGTTGAAAAACTGAAACAATTAAAATACGCATAAAACTTGTACACAAAACTCTAATTACAAAACAATTCATTTCTCTTTAAAGAAGATACTATGGCATCGATTGCCTCAGCAACTGCAACCAATCATACATTGTCTAGGAGTACTTCATAGCAGGGAAAAATAACAAGATATCTGGCAAACTTCATTACCATGAATGTTAAGGGCTGTCATTCTGACTAATTGAACACCTTGAGTCATTTTGCCAAAGTCAACAAGTATCTTGTAAAAACAAAAAAATCTCAGCAAGCAAATAATGATAAAAGCCTTCCCCTCAAAGAATAGCAAGTCAAATTCACTGCAGGTTATGATATTAATCAATTAACCAAAATCAAAGTGGCCAGACAGCTTTTTTAGTGCATGTGTTTGCATACACAGCATGGATGTAGGTAACTGTGTTCTTAGAAGTCTATTTTGTAAAATTCCTTAGGCATTCCAGCCAAGATGAATGCTGCATTTTAGCTGTTATTTCCATTCATAATTGAATAATTTTCAGACAGAATAGTCTCAGAGTTTTTACATTAAAATGACAGCAGTTTATGAATCAATTTATGGGCTTTGTCATCTAGTGATTCATTCAATTTAAAATGACCAAACTAATATTGATGATTCCTGTCAGTGGGTTACACATCACACTTTACATCAGTTGCTCCTAATATGAAGTTTTTCTTAAGTTCTTGCCTATTGTTGCATTTGCCACTGTTGTTGCTGGAATACAAACAAAGCAGGGAGAGTCACCTCGGAGGTATTGCCCCCCTCTCATGACATCAGGGTGTAGGCTGTGCACAGAGGTTAGTCACTCACACAGCCTGTGTGGGCCTGGAGAAAGGGAGATGTCATCTGTCAGCTGGCGAGCTCACACAGAACAGCAACAATGCCTGTGGAGCTACACAGATGAAACATTACAGAGGAAAGATCCCTTCTCGTTTTCACTGATTAAAAAAAATAATAATTTTTTTGCTCTGAAATGATTTGAATACAAGAAAGTTATGAAACATTCTTTTTAGGTTTTTACTTCCCACATGATTAAACCTGTTTTTTTCCCTGCCTTCTCTGAAGCTATGGATGCTGTTCCTTGGCAGGGGCCCACCATGCCAAGGGAAAGCCCGGATGGATGGTTAGCATGTAGCCAAGTCTCTGTGCAGGGAAGAACAGGATGTGCACAGGATATATCCCCAGGCTACCTCACCTATTTGCCTGGAATTTTTAACAACATTATGTTTTCTCACACCCTTCAAATAGCACCTCTCCACTGACTTCTTTGGCAGTCATCTCTAGATGTTATTTTTAGTGCAATACAGATGACAATCATATGAAGGTACTGAAATATTTTTTTACCTACAGCACTTGTGTGTTCCCAAGAAAAATACACTAGAACCTTTACAGCCCCGCATCAAATTACTTCCTCCTGTGCTGGGCAGCATTCCTGTAATTTTCACTAGCAGGTCTCTTGTCACGATCCCTACCGTCCCAGATACTGTGAGATGACACCAGGTAGCCATCAACTACTTCATTTTTATTAAGGATATTTGTAGAGATGACTTTCAAGAAGAATTACTTACTCCGAACTCCTTTTTACAGCAGTACCAAGTAGCCCAAAAGACATCACTGGTTGCTAAACTGTGATTCTCCTTTCTCCTTTATAAACTGCTTGCTGCTTTGGGGGGACTTTCTTTAAAAAAACCCTGTTATTTATTTTCAGATTAAGAACATGATCTCATGCACCAATTTAATATTGAGCACAGTTATTTTTATGGAACACTGGGTTTTTTCCTCATGGCCAGTTTCACCACAGAGACACAGATGAGAATAAATACTTTTCCCAGCTGTGGCTGTGGAATGGAGAACAGAATGGAGCAGCAGAGAACTGCAATCTTTAGCGAAGAAAAGAACCCAAAATTCTGAGGGAGGAGAATTCAGTCTGTCTTCTTATCCCAAAAGGCACCTGAAGGGGAAGGTGAACCCTCTGAGTACAGCCCAAAGAGTCTTTCCTCATGTTTTGTCTTTAAGCACTAGAGCCAACCCTTTTCTATATCAGAGTAGCCATATGTGTGCTCTTGTCTGGTTTCTAGAAGCCTCCAGGCTCCATAAAGCCAAAGAGATGAGACAGTTTTAAATATCACAGCAAAGCTCTCAGGAGCTCAGGACAGGCAAGCTCAGGAAGAAGTGAGGAAGAAATGGAAAATGCAATGTAAGGAATGAGTTAACTGCCAATGAATGTTTTCGTCAGAGCCTATAAGAACCATAAAGTTAGGTTAATAACCAAAAAACCCTGTGCTTTTATTAAACAATTAGTTCAACTATTATTTTGAACCAACTTGGTTCCATGTTTAATGTAGCCCAGCCTGTGGCACACAACTGGCAGACACTGACGGTTAGTGAGTGTTTCAGGAATTAACCTGCTTGGGAGCTGTATTTAAAACTTTTTTCAAGCCTAGGGGATGATTACAATTAAATTCATGTCACAGGAGTCCTTAGCTTGATGACAAATCTTTTCTGTCATTCTTCCTTACACTCCTACCTTTAATACCCTGAGAATGACCTTCTAGAGAAATTAGTATTTTCAAGAACATATCTCTATTTTGCCTACCATTTTAAACAGTGATTCCCAGACACCTTCCATGCTCTCTAAGCTAAGCATCAATAAAACATCTCAGCACTCTAAAACTGGAGTCAATTCAGGTCTCGATACAAATCCCTTAAAAATCTATTGGACCCTTTTAACTGATGGTGGTAGCCATTGTTTTAATTTAAGACATTTGAATTCCAAGCCAGCTCTCACTACAAGTCCTGGCTCTATGTATCACATATGTGAAACTGCTTGGATCCAGGACATGCAGTAAGGACAACTGAGTAAAGATGTGACAGAAATACGTAATGAGGTGATTTATGTTAAAAAAAAAAAAAAAAAAAAGCATAATTGTAGCTTTATCCCGCTTTCTTTTTTATATATACAACTGTAAATATTTAGCAGATGGAAGTAATTTTTCTGAAAAGAGGAAGGAAAATAGGCCCTTGAAATTTTATGAAGGAGTAAACAAATGCATCTTGGCTGCCACATGCCCAAGACAAACGAGTAAATTCCCATTGGGACAGGAAAAAGCTGCAGCATGTGTGTTACTACATCGCGTGTTAGGAGGTGACAGAGGTGAATAGTTTTGGTTGTTAGAAGCAGTAAAGCAGGCTACCTTTGCTTTTCCACTCACATGCAAAATAGATCAGCCCTGAAGAGCCTCTGTCTGTATTTCAGTTTCTTTATGTCTTTATGTACTGTCTTTAAAGATGAACTTATGCTATCATGTTTGGATTACTACCACGTGGGATAATTGAAAACACAATTCCATTACCTCTCAGAGACCAGTCTTTTTTCCAGGATGGTTACATGCAAGAAAGGCAAACCGTGCTGTAAGCAATGGGATGAAAAGACTGGAACAGACTGTATGCAATTATCTTAGGAGACCAGATGGAATTGGCCAGAATTCAGATGTGGTACAAATGAGCATAAACAAAGGAGCTACATTTGCTTACCTCCTGTCTGAATTTAATTTATTGATTTTAGCATATGAAAAGCAGTGGTACTGGGAGTAATTTAGCTGTAATTCTTGCTCTGTTGTTTTTACCTGAACTGTCATTTCCTTCAACCTGCAAAAGATCAGAATGCTTAAGGAATTCCCACTTTTAAAACCAGTATCTTTGATCCTTTACTAAGTGGAGGCAGGGCAGAGGTATGAGCCCAAGCCCCTTTAAAACAAACCCCAAATACATCACTAAGATCTTTGCTATGAAACTTGAGTGGAATCTGGATTAAGGTTCTAGGCCACAAGAGAAAAATCACATGTAGTAAAGTAAAACTGCACTCTTCCAAACCAGTATAAGAAAAATTTTACTAGAGTGTTCTTCTAGTGTTTTAAGACAGGCCAACCAAAACTTATTGGAAAAAAAATCCTTACAAATGTGTAGGAATCTGAAGCAGCATTTACAAATCAGGGGAGGGTTATACATAGCACACAAGCGATGTTCCTGTTGAAATACGTACATGAGATGTGCTTTCTCTCCCTGGAATGTGTTTTATGATTTTCACATCAATCTTTTCTCACTGTTCTCGCCAATTTCACTGTCCATAAAGTATAATCTCACAAAGTTACTTTTTAAGAGAAATGACTGGTCAGAAAGAAGACAAGAATCACTGTTCATAGACACAGTACCTGGTGCTGGCCCCTTCCCAGGATGGAGCTGCCATTTGCGTGGCCCTCAGACCACCCCACAGATTAAAGATACAGCCCTAACAGCTCATTTCCATCTCCTTTTTCTCCACTGTTGTCCTTGTTAATCTTCAATTACCAGTGGTTAGAGAAAGAAGAGATTTTTGACTCCAGGGACTGCAGGCACAGCCCATGGAAAGCAGAAGCAAGCAAAAGTTTTTTGGTACACCCAATTCCCTCCCCAGGACAGACAGACAGACAGACATAGCTTTTTCAGATGAGACACAACCCCATCACTCCACAAAACAAAAAACAATCAATTTTTTTCTAAAAAAGCACATGACACAATAGAGGAAAGAGGTTAGTGCCAAGGGTAAATTCCAAACAGCTCGGCATGTTTTCCTAGATTGTCTCTTACGTAACCCCCCCAGATCCAGTCTCCCCACAGCTGGGAGCAGAGGGGAGTGGGCTGGGAGCTCACTGACAATACCAGGCACATGTGCACATAACACACACAGCCACCACACACACACAACGCAACAGGAATTAGCTAGTCCACTGCAAATGTCAGCCAATTTATGTAATATCCTTTTACTCAGCATTTCATATTTACTGAAGGGTGAAAAAAAATCTCAGTAATTTTGTTAACAGTCTCTGAAGAACTGAAAGTCAGTCAGATTCATAGCCTATGTCCAGACACTGCTGTTCTCTGCATGTTACTTCAATTAAGTAGCCAGTGAACAAGCAGGTATTTATTTCCTAAGAACCACCGATGGAATTGGTGTTAACAAGTTCTAATTGTTATTAAGAGCAGCTGTCATTTTAAGTTGACTAAGCACAACAGCTCTGGGCTGCTGCTGTTCATGTTACCCAAGAGGCACCCAGAAGTCTTATTCCAGGAAAGCAGTTTGTCCAGAGAATAGTTTTTCAGATGGTGGAAAGCCAGAAAACAGAGCCTAGATGACAGCAGTGCTAGGACTGCTGTCATCCAGCATACAGCACACCCAGGACACAGAGGAAGGGCTGAGAAGTGGGAAGGAAGTATAGAAGTGTGGACCTCTTCTTTCAGGCTGACNTACTCTGGGAGAGATCTATTTAACATATGGATGAATATAACATTTTTCTGTGAAAGGCAAGACGTGCATAGAAAAAACAAATCTGGTTTAGGGGCAAAAACTGTTCAGAAATAACATTAAACATTGTGTCATTGTCCATTTAATTTATTTACATGGTTCTTTTTCTGGCTTTTCTTTTTCAGTAACCAAAGTTTCCACTTGTTACTCTCGCTCCTCCTAGAAATAAAGCAGCAAATGTTAACATAAGTTTTTATTACAAATACTTAAAGACTTTGCTGAAAGCATTTCTGCCTCAAGCATGTCCCAAGAGTCGTCAGATCCAGTCTAGCCTAAGGGTTCTGTCTATCATTAAATGCAAAATACTCCTTTAGATAAAAGCAAGAAATGAGAAAGTATTAAAGACTGTGTTCTACTTGAAGTGTAAAAAGATTACGTCTCAGCCTGCCATTGTCAATGACCCGCTATTGAAATGAATATGAACTGAATATACCATTTTCTGTAACAAGAGGCCCATTTACATAGGCCGTAAACATAGAATATAATTACTTGCTGTTATGTTGTACCTCTAAAAACCACAGTAAGCTCCAGATTTGCTCTAAAACCTCCTGAATTCCATCTCTTTTGACTGAAATATGGACTTGAGCAATGCCTGAAGAGGTGCCCCCTCCAAGAAACCCCATGGACCTGGCAGTATGCAGGAGGATAGATGGTCATTTCTAAAAATGAGCTTGGTACTATCCTCTACCACAAAGAAATAAATAAGTAGAAGTCCGATGGCTTTTTATTTCATTTTCAACCTGGAGTTTATTTTAGAGATATTTAACTTGTAATTACATTGTGCTTAGTTGTGTTATGGCGCTCTTCCCAGAGATCCTCGTGGATGCAGCTTTTAACAATTTCTTTGTGTTTCACAGATGGTCTGTATTTGCCTTGTGCCTTATTTATTATCTTTTTTAAAAAAACTCTAATTGCAAGATTTTAAAATGAAAACAAAAAGCAATAATGACAGTGGAGAAGTTTTAGGCTTCAAGTGGTTACTCATCTCCAAAATTTCTTGCAGAACTAATTGCTTCAGATTACCACAAAATCTGCAACATACATGTAATATAAATCTCCAATTATAGTTTGAAATATCAGCAATATGTAATTAATGCCTTCAGAATTACCAGTTTTCATTATCAGTGACATTTCTTTTATGGGACTGGAAAGCCCTAATTAATTGCAGCAAATCACAAGTAGCCTTAGAAACACTGGGCTCTTGATCCCAAATCTTTCATATTTGAGGAGGTTGTGGAGTTTGGCTTCAAGCACCTCATTTCCCTGCCAATTTCAAATGTGATTCAAATCTGAGTTAATTTTCTCATCAGTTGCACTCATTCTCACAGGACTTTGTTAGAAGCAGAATACAGAGGAGATTGTAAGAAAATAAGCTGGACGAACTTCTGGACCTGGCACATCCAAAAGGATTTAAGAGGCCAGATCAGATGACAAGGCCATCATCTTAATATTAATCCCTTCCTTCCATGCACATTTTGCAGGCCTGGGAAGATGGTGACACAGTAAAGCAACCCAAGAATAACTCCTAGCTTCCCAGTAAGTCAAGTTTCAGTGGAATTTTCACTATTGTTCTCAACAGACTGCAAAGAGAAACTTGAAAAGAGTCATCTTAAGGCAAATAAAAAGGAGTAAATAAATGCTACAAAGAATCCTTCTTAGGCTGCTGGCAACTGCGCAGCTACAAAATTAGCGTCTGCTTGGGACATTCAAACAGATGGGCGTCACCCAGGTGGAACAAATGACACATTAAACAACAGACAGTCTCTCACTCCATCATATTTGACCCCAAAATAATGACAAAGCTCACATTTAAGGAAGAAATGACTGTGGTCTTCTATTCACATTATTCCAAGTCATCCCATGTGCATTAGGTACAGAATAGATAGTGTGATATAAGGAGTATATCTTCATTAATTTAACCTACAGGCAATATGGAAAGGTAGGTCTGTAGCTGAGCCCTTTTTGCCCTGTTTGTAAAGCCAAGACACAACGGAGAAATAAAGCAGAGTGCAAGAAGAGGAAAAGGCTTAAGGCAAAGTTACCTCAGCAGACTTAAGGTGCTTCTCTCATTACAGAGAGGCATCAGCAGAGCAATGCACCTGGGCTTAAAAATGGATGTACAACAGCTGAATTCATGATGAAGGGTCCCCCAGGCCAGAGACAGACATGCAGCCTGACAGTTGAGTTACCTGATGACTATTAATGGCACAGGAGAGAGTATTTTGGTGAATGAGGTCCCTGACTGGGGCAAGGCCACTGTGGGGAGTCCAGCCATCCCAGTGGGCTGACAACCTCCTGGGGTGTCCCTCCTCCTGGGGACAACAACACACCCATGGGAGAAGCTCAGCACAACACTGTCCCTACAAACACATACAGGTTCCAAGAGGATAAGGGACATTTTTAACAAGGCTGGATCAGTTGAGTTAGAAATGGATTTAAACCCCGTGGAATTCCTGAGATACCAAGCCAGGTAACCCTCAATACCTAGAGACATTCACTGGTTTTAAAGCTTGGATATTTCAAAAAGACTGTTTTCCATCCAGTATCACAAGAGGGAAATAGCCAAGACCAAAATAATGTCTCACGGATTTTATTTTATGTATGAATCAACTAGTCTAAAGGAAATACTACCTTCTTTGACTAGGAGCATGGAAGAGTTCAAGGATACAGTATGTATTTTTGAAGGAAAACCTAATACACATGTTTGGAAAGGAAAAGGACAAGACTTAAGTTCCTGGCAGTATTTGCAGACATCCACAGACATTTTGAATAGAGGTATTCTTCTGGGGGCTTTCACCTTGTCTGAAGGTTTTGTACTAGTTCCAGGTCTTGCACTGTTTATTACTTTTTAGAAAGTCAAGTTATTCTTTCCTACTGCATGGCAAACTAGAACATTACTCTTGCTCATTTTGGGGACTCAAGAGCAAACAGAGCAGGGGGAAGAGCCAGACACAGATGAAAGCACAATTCTAAAAAAGCAGTTGAAGTTTCCACTTAAAAAAAAACCAAACCCAAAACAAAACCAACCCAAACAAACTCAATAAAACCAAATAGGAGAAGTAAGGATTCTCCTCAAACCTGCAGCAGCAAAGTCTGTTCATTTTTTTTCTTGCAATATCAAAACCTTTGCTGTCAAATATCCTGACCCAGCACTGCACCACAGCAGCAACACAGGAAACATGAAAAGGGCAAGTTGCTAACGCTTTTGTCAGACCAAGGCAAATAGACAGAGATCCAAGACTGGAGATCAGTATTAAAGCCAAATAAATAAAGAGATCACATGTAAAGCAAACGATTGCAGATTATGGGGAATTCCGACAAGGAACACCTACAAGGTGTTAAAAGAATTAGTGAAACTCGAAATCCCACACACGTTTCATTTCCAAGGTGTTTGAAAGGATGACATTCATTCCATCCTGCCAGCTCGTATGTAGAGGAAGTGTTCTGCTCTACTGGGTTTGCACTGTATGTCCTGTGACTACTTGTAGCTCTACCTGGCACTTTATAACTGCTGTGGTTTAATCTTCACCCTGTATTCCAAAAAAGGGCTGCTGTGTTCATTGTCAAAGTTTACTACATATTACTCTCCAAGAACTACTCTGTCATAGACACCATCCTTACAGAGCCCCCTCTGGTAGGAATTTTGTATGGCCAAGTTATACAGAAGCTCTTTAGGCAAATTCCACCAGCTTTAGTAGGTTTGCAAATCAGGGAAATGCCTTTCAAGGGGAAGAAGCCAAGTCTTAGATAACACCAAACATTCATTTCATCATTGTTACAATAATTCTGACTCCTAATTTTTCTCCAAGGGCTCATTTTGTTCCATCTCGTCTGAGCAGAGTAAAGAGTTTCCTCTCCACTGAGCTTGCAGTTTTAAAGGTGAGAAGCAGATTGACAGACCTGGATATGACTATTTCCAAAGCTGACCATTCCCTAAGTCCCATTCCCTGAAGGAAACATCTTTTAACCTAAGGATGCTGGGCTCCTAATCCTCATCAAATTCTTCAGTCACTGGGAAATGATCAGAAAGTCACCCTTTACCATGATTCAGGAGAGGGAAGAGGGACAGTCATGGTTTCACAATGATCTTTTTCTTAGGGACCAACTCCCCCAAGGCGTGGAAACTTCACTGATGTTTTTAATGAAAAAAGGGATTGGTTCCTGTATTAATTCATGACCAAAGTATGATTTCCGCTTCCCCTCCAGTCTCCTGAGAACAACAGATCAGCGAAATAACATCATGTCCCACATGTGCATCAGCAAAAGCATCTGTGAATTCTCCTTCAAGAACTGAATTTGTGGTAGTGGCTCATAGCAACACATAAACCAGAATGAAAACAGCTTGATTGGCCTTTTAGAAGAAAATCCAGTTCATAACAAACCCTATTTCAACTTGTTATCTGAGATGGACACGAGCGTTTGAGGGAGAGCAGGGAATGGAATATCCTATTTGTATAATGGCTCTTCCCATCAAGTCTGTGTGTTAAATTCCAAGTGTCACGTTGTAGGGCAGGCTAAGGTTCCATTTTACACGTAAGCAAACACAGTTGATTTAAAAAGCACCTCTTGGCACACACCAGGTCACATACTTTTAAACTAGCTCCTGTATTTTTCTAAGACCTTTCTTCAGCAGTTTAATAAGTCTGTTTAATAATGAGACTTGAACAAATAAGAAACACTGGATTTCTTCCAGCTTCTCCTGGCCTTGAAAATCCTCTCTCCTTTCACAGACTCACTGGCCTTATGAATGATTGTGAGAGGAATCTGTGAGGCTGGAGGCCCCCCTCAGACTCTTGGGAAGCAGTCCTGAGTATCCAGCACTGGAGCCATCCCCGTACTAGCCACAGTAACTCCATGTATAGCAATTCCTGATCCGACGTTTGGCCATTCTGTGGAGCTGATTTACAGCACTGCTCGTGTGTTTGAGATGTCAGATACAAGCTGGAAGAACTGCATAGCCAGGGTCACACATAAAACCATTTTTCAAGTTAACTGCCTGGTACTTCAGATAAACAAAGATAGATTTGGGCTCCTTTTCCAGTAAAGCTCTTCTTACTGCCAATTACATCGGAGTTTCCTGGCTTCTGGCAGCTGTCAGCATAGTGTCACAGCTAAACAGCTCCAGAAGGCAAGTACCCTTGAACCAGAATTTGGATGACATGGTTGGGGTGGTTATTTAAACATAAACTAAGAGACTGAGTGGCAATGAGAAATGAGGTTCTGAACACTGATTGTCCCTTTCCTTGAGCGAGGCACACTCAAGGAATTGGAATAATGTTATGTAAGAAGGAGAGTAATTATTATCCAAACTAACACAGAATTCCTTTCAGTTTACTGGAGGGATTGCTGCTCCTAAAAAAATAAATTAAAAATTAGAATTTACTGATAATAGATATTCTGAAAGAGGAAGAATCTGGATGCTCTTCTGTGATGTAAACTGGAGGTGAATAACTGCCCTAGTAGAGGGTTGTACCACTAGACTACAGGTTAATGTTGCTAACTGAGAAACTGTACCTGTTCTGCTCTAGAATGTGTGTATTTACGTGAATAAAATTTATTTTATACAACTCCTCCACATTTACTCTCCCGTACTAACAAATACGTAGGGGCTTTCTGTTGTTTGTTTTTGCTTTGTTTTTAAGTTTAGTCAGTGAAAGCAGTGACTCAGATTGCACCTCGGAAATAAATAAGTTCACCAACTGTGTTATTTTTAGTCATCTCCCCAAATCTGCAAAGCTGGGGGAATATTTGATCTCACAATACAACAGGCAAAAGTTGTGAACAGCACTAAGCCCCATTCTACTGATTTGAGTTGGAATAAAACAGTAAGGGGCCAGTTTTGCCATCACTTCTAAATAAAAACTGCCTGCTATCTTTACTACTCTTGCAATAATGAAAAAATAATCCTATTGTTTGGAGTAACACTTGGTCCCCAAGGAAAGAATTCATCTAAACAGTTCTTTGTTTTGGATCTCTGCTAGGCAGGGAAACCAAATACAAGCCTTGGTTTCCCCTCTTCCCAGGAGCTCTTTCACCATCTGTGCATGATCATGGCCCAGACTTTCTTTCCACCCCTCTGAGAAGCACTGAAGGATTCCTCCCAACCGTGTCTCACCACGGGAACACATCCCTGCTGTGTGCTTGGGGTTGGATTAACTGTGAAAGGAAGCCACTATCAGGGGGCCTGATGTGGAAGGAGAATTTGGGGAATTACTATTACCCTCCACTCAGGGAAGCATCTCTTCCCTAGAGTGCCCTCGTCCCTATGAAGTTTTCAGAGAACATAATGCAACAAATTGAATCTCAGTACTTGTAGAAACCATCACTGAAATGCAGCTGAAGACACCACTATGAGTGTTTTTCAACTCTACAGAAATGGCTATTACCAGCAGATTAAACAGGTAGGAAGCCAAAATACAGGAGTGGGTTCTTTTCTTCCTCCTGGTATTCAGAATAAATCCCAGTCTCTGGTCTGTGGACATACCTGAGCTGTTCCCAATTTCCCTTACTCTGTGGTGAAATCATTCCTATGGACATTAGTTCTTGGAGCAAAGCTGTTTACAAAGAAAAAGCCCTCTAAGATTGCAGATCTATTCATGCTTGGTTAACACACCACCTTCAGAGAAAAAGATCTTGGTCCTGCAGATTTGTAATAAATGGTTAATTATATGCAGCAATGGTGGTGGCAAGTGACAGAATTTACTCTGTGATTTTTTATGTTTTTCCAAATGATGTCATACAAAGGATGCTCTAATTGTACTGGCATGGAATTATCTCAAAAGGATGGCTGATCTATTGAGAGAGAGGAATAAAACTGGAATAGTACATTCCCTCTGCTTCATAGTGCTATCAGGAAGTGGCACTTCTGCAAGTGACTGTGAGAAAAGAGCTGGAAATGGATGGTCACATTCATAGAATCATGGAATCCTTAAGATTGGAAAAGGTCTTTGTGGAGGGTACCAAATGCTGTGAGTTCAGCTTAACTCCCCAGGGAAAGAATTAACACAAAGAAGTTGTGCAAGAGACAAACAAAATTACTCACTGTGCCACACTTCTGAACACACTCACAACCTGGTCCTTCCAAAAGTAAAAAGTATCCCATGAAGCCTGTGGGTTTGATACCAAAAAAACCCAAACCCAAAACCATTTATAGCTGGTCAGTACCGGATCCTGTTTTACAGTAGCTGTAGAAAAACAACTGAACAATTTAAGACTTCTTGTTAATTTGCCTTACACAAATAGTAAGGCTTGCAGTGAATCTCTGGTACTCCCCAAAAGTGTTGTGCACAGCAGTCCACCTTCCAGGAACAGCAAGTCCTTCCTTGAAGGAGCAGCTCAGTGACACTTGAGTACAGCACTGTCACATAACAGGACATTATGGAGTTTAAACACACACACACATTTAATTCATTTGATACTTGATAAGAGCTGGTTCATCTCCTCTAGGTGTCCTGCCTGAGTTGGTTATGGGAAACCAACCTCCTTTTCATGGAAGAGGGTCTTGATGCTGTAGAAATTATTTCTTGCTGATGATGTAACTCATGGAGTGACTCAGGTCTGACAGTCACCTCGTCCTTATGAGCAGAGCTGAAAATCTCTTGTCACTCCATAACTTTTCTCTTAGATTTGACTCCCCTCTCCACCCCTCTCCCCTAAAACAAAAAGGAAAATGTTCTCCCAGCCTCTCTGGCAGCTCTGGCCAGGGATATCAAAAGGAGGACAGTGCAAATTAACTTTCTCTACTCTGCCAGCTACCTTGTGAGATCAGGTTTTATCCTCCATCCATAATGATCTTAATCTTCGCAGCCTGCACCCTCCCACAGTCATTCCTCTGCCTACTTGGGGACGATTGTCTCCTGTATTTCCTGGCTCCTGTTTTCCAGCGTACCCTTTAGTTACCAGGCTATCAGTCCTTATAACGTCAGGGTTAGAAAGCAAGCTGTGCCCTCCAGGCTGGCCCAGCTTGGGACAAGGGGCTTGTTCCTATGATTAAACCCTGTGCTCCATCCAGGAAATCCTCAAGGAGCAGAAGCCTAAAAGTTTTGCCTTATAAAGAGAAGCATTAGCCCTAAACAGGAGGAGGACTGAGCTGTGAATGATGATTCTGGGATGCAAGGGAGAAATGAGGCACCTGACCAGGACTTGGTTTCAGCAGGGAGAGACACTGCCAGCTCCTAGGGACAATCCTTTCCCTGAAATCTCTGCCATTTCCCAATTTCCCAAGCACATCACACGCGAAAGCGTAGCTCTTCCATCACATCACACTCTACACAAACAGCCTTTGTGTACAGAGGAAGAGCCTCTGCCTGGCAGAAGCTGAAATGCCCTGTGGCAGATGTTGAAATCATTCCGTGCGCCGAGTGCCATGGCAAGACACGCACTCCATTCCACGGATCTCCATGCCATGGATCTCCAGTCCATGCTGCAAAGAGGTTTAAGAGCGTTGAGGCTTTGGAAGCCACACTAGTATATTGTGTGTATTCCAAATTACACAAGAGGATGCCTTGAGGAAAGCATGCATGTTAACCTGTGCATATCAAAGAAATAAGCAATCCAGGATACAATATCTACCTAGTTTATAAAACTTTCCATTTCCTTGCCCTGTAGAAAAGCAAGTATTAATTAATAAAAATGTCGTGTCTGACAGCTTTTCAGAAAACCTCTTGTCCCGGTTTTGGCATCACATTTAAATATATCATTATGTGCTTTTTAAAAGCCTGATTGGAAAAATTACATCATTTTGGGCTTTCTCAACACTTGGTGCGTCAGCTCTCAGTGTCTAAGAGTCCCATAAATAGATGTTTGGACCACCTCAATACAATTCACGTCTGCAGTTTTTCCATAACACACAACTCTATTATTCAAGTGAAGTGCAAGTGGATCTTTTCCTGGGAACTGCAGTTAAGCAATGCTCAGTACAGGAGGTTAAAAAAACCGCCCCAGTATAAAGCCAAACAAGCAGAGTCTGTTTATATTTATTTATCTGCTGTTTCCATTTCATTGTCACTTAACAGACACCAGCTCCTTTTGCCTCTTTTGATCTATCAAACTTCCTCTCTTATGTCTAAGTACACCAAGAATGTGGCCAAGCAGTTAAACCACTTGCCAACTGGTTAATAATGTAATTGCAGGCTGATCAAAGCTTTACTATAACTGCATCCCTATGCTGCCAGGAACTACTGTTCCAAATGAAAATTATGAACTGCTACAGCACTGACGAGATTTTCTCAAAATCCATTGAATTCTGGGGTCTGTTAGAAAACCAAAATACTTAGTTTCAGTTCAGAGATGTAACACTTCAACACAAACATACACATCCCTTTAAGTGTCTAAGCCTTATTTGGGGGTGAATTTCATTATCTGTTCTGCCATCAGCATTTGAATGAGAAAGCAAGAATCCACTTTAGCATCACCATTTCCATTCATTTTCCATTCCATTTTCACCGGACTGGTGAGACATTTCACTTTAAATGTGATTCAGAATGCCAAGTTCAGAAACAATTCAGAAAAAATCTCCATAGTGACACACCTCTTCCTTGCAACAAAGTGCCAGTTTCTCCAGGGCACTGCTTTCAAATCGTAAAGGCTGCAACACAATAAAAATGCATTGCCTCAATCATCGTGATAGTATTCATTTACTCATTTTTAGTCAACACCTAAATATAACATGCTCCTCTGTGCAAGGATAACTGAAGACCCCTAGAAAATAATCTAAAAATCCAGTCTGCGATGTATAAGAAAATTTTATGTAGAGATGCATCCAGTCTATAACACAAAAAGGAAGGATTTAGTCTGAATTTGTCAAAACCAGAGAAATTCCAAAGGGTATGTATTGGAAAACAGGAGATACATGGATCATATAAATATGCAAAAATAGCATCTATTAATACAATCTCTTAATGTAAAATGTTAACACTCAAGTTATTTCAAGTTTAACTCTTATGTTTGCAATGTACAGAAATTAAGGACAAGACAAAAAAGAATTACATTATATTCTTTCATTTGATACAAATACCCCAATGTTATTAAGAAATCCCTCCCGGTCTTTAGAAAACAAGGGGAGAAATCCATACAGGCAATATCATTAGCTAGAAACTCGTGGCTAGGGGTAGAGATAAGTCCACAAGTGATTTTTGTTTGTTATTTATTTCCCATTCCTATAAATAAGGAATTACCTTGTAACTGTCTCTCTGATTTCTGCTGTTACACTCTAAAGTCACAATTCCATTTTAACATTTGCTTTATAAGATACAAAGACATATATGTTGAACTTGAGCTTCTCACACTGACTCATGGACTGAAGAGTCCTATAAAAACATAAATTCCCTTGACAGAGGTGAGTTCAACAGCTGACTCCTTTTGGGACCTGTGATAATTTCAGCGTCTGTTTGAAGCACCAGCAGCACCAAGTCCAGAGCTCTCCGCCACGCCTCTGTCTTGGCTCCGACATTATCATAAACCTTGGAAACCTCGCCATGGTCATCACAGGGACCAGAGCCAACCCTGAGCACCTCACCCCTTCTAAACAATTCCAATATATATGCTGAGGGAGAGGCACAGGCCGCTGCTTTCTTGAGCTGATGATCCACTGAGGCACATGCTTCCAGCTCTGACACAGCCTTTGCCATGTTACACATGACCACAGAAAGGTACCGCTTCCAGCCAATTGCTAGTGCTTGGAGCACAATGGATTTATAGTCTGCCACAGGTACTGCCAGCCAAGGACTGGGAAACTCTTCCACAGCTGTTTCATGGGCTCTTCCCACAGTCTGCTCTGTGAGTGCCCCAATGTGAGTGAGGCACAAGAGCTCCACTGCACCACCCCCAGGAAAAACCTTCCCATCCTTTAGAGCATGATGGAGTCGACACACTGAAGTCCAGAACTGGTCTTCAAGGAGCTGCACCTTGGAGGCCACAGGAGTGGTGAGCACGGCCGTGCACAGGGGGAGGCCTTGTGCGCTGATCCGGGCCGGCACGAACTCACCCAGATCCATGGCACGCCCATCACTGGCCTGCCACAGCTCCACCCGGGCCCCATTCCCAACACAGGAAGCGTTCAGCTGGGTCAGGTATGTCACTGCCTGGGCACCGGTGACCTCCCCAAAGGCACACAGCACATTCCGGGTCACAGAGCCCATTACCAGGATCCTGCTTGCCATGCATCTCTCCATTAAGCTTTTGCACACATTGCCTTTGACCAAAACCAGGTTTATTTCAAAGCTAATGAGAATATCCAACATTCTGCTTAGCCATGTGTCCCCTGCTCTGCCTCCCTGTAGACTGGGATGCTCCAATATGGTCCTTACGTTACATGGCCTGTTAAAACCCACGTGGCGATACTGCTCCGTGAGGTCACCATCCATCAGCAGAATCCGGAGGGGTTTGTCTTCCAAGTGTTTGATGACTGTGGCTTGTTCTGGTGACACTAATGTGACAAAGCCTGGGGAGACACAGGAATAGCTTTCAGGCAGGCCCAGCAAAGAGCATGTCACAATCTCTGTGATATTGAGCTGGGAAGAGCCCCTGCACTGTGCTCTCTCCTGCTGATACGCAGCAATGCTCCGCAGCAGTGCCATGTTAGTCTGATTTCCATGGCTCAGAGCCACTGCCAGCTGTCCCAAACCATCACATCCACATGGATCTGCTGATAGTCCTGAAAGGCATCCCTGAAAATTACCTTGCTGACTCAAAAAATGGCCCTTCCTTAGAGTGCCGAAGTGTCTGCTGTGGGCTAACTTGTGTTTGACACCACTAGATGTGGTAATGCCACTTCCAGAAATCACAGATGAACTTTCGTCACCCGCTGGTTTGACAAGAGAAGCCGCTGAACCAAAGCCAACCAAGGGTGAAACCAGGCCCTTCTTAAAAATACAATCATCTCCTTGATGGGAACAAGAATCTATTGGAATTACTTCTTCTTCTGGTGCAGAAATATCTCTCTGAAAATACAGCAAATTCTGAGGATTTAGAAGGCCATCATGTCCAACTTGGCAAGTTTTGCTTTCAAAAGTGCTTGACCTAACTCTGCTAGAACACAGCTCTTTCTTTACATCATGTATTGATATTTGAAGACACTGGACTCTCTCACAGCAAGAGTCCAAGCCCTCAGACATCACAGACACTATTGCTGAGACAGGAACATTCTGCTGGAGGCACTCCACCACAGCATTGCTCCACGCACCAACGAGGAACAACAGGGTACTCATCCCAGTCCTAAACTCCTTGTTCTGTGCCTGAATGGCTTCATTAAGAAGCTGTCCTGCAGCACTAGTCAAATCCAAACTTTCAATCAGTCTAACAGCAGAACAAATCAATGTGCTTTGGTTGGTGCTTTCCTCCACAACGAATTTATGAGATTTCATTGGCCCGAGTAATGTTCTTCCAGTCGATGCCAAGGATGAGAGCTGCTGGAGTCCAATATGTCTCCTTGCATTCACATCCCTGAAAGCCATGGGCAGGAGGGCAGCATCTGTGAAGAGAACACAAACTTACTACCCCAACCTCACAGCAAACCAGTCACCAAAGAAATTAATTCAACGGTCTAACCCTGAACAGTTCTTCATCCAATGCACTTATATTATGAGACACCAATGCACAGTTGCTGGAATGACGCGTTAATAAAATACTACAGCATTGTTTCTGGCTGGCTGATGGTAATGAGCTGTTAATTCCCACTGTTTCTTAAACTTGAGGCAGTACAGACTGTAGAGAACTACATACCACCTCCCTCCTGACCTGCTCTCTGGAATGTCAGTTGTTCGCCTTACTTAGAGCAAAAGTTCATTAGAGCAGAACGGCCAAATTACATGCAAAGTACAAGTGCTCTGTACCTTCAAAATCTGGGAAAGCAAACTGATTTTATTCCAAATCCATCTTTTCCATTTAGCACGCATCGATACTTCATTAAAAAGGCATGAAAAGCAATGCCACATCTTCATACCTCACAAACCACTAAGGCTTTAACTTTTAGCCTGCTACTCACTCTTAACACACGAAAAATAAATCCTTCCCTCAAAATGCCTTCCATGCCACAGTCCTGTGGCAGACCACGTGGATTAAAGTTAAGCTTCCTTTCTGAATTACCAAGTACACACACCAAGAATTGAGAACCCTGAGCCCTCTGCTTATTATAGTCAGATTCAAATCATACAATGGTTTGGATTGGAAGGGACCTTGAAGATCACCCAGTTCCAACTCCTCTGCCATGGGCAGGGACACCTTCCACCAGACCAGGATGCTCAGAGCTCCATCCAGCCTGCCCTTGGGCACTCCCACAGCTTCTCTGGGCAGCCTGTGCCAGGGCCTCACCACCCTCACAGTGAGGATTTTCCCCCGATATCTAATCCCAACCAGCCCCCTTTCAGTTCGAAGCCATTCCCCCTCGCCCCATCTTTCATGGAAGTCTCCCTCACATACTGGAATTTATTCATCATATTATTTATTCCACTCCCTCCCTAAAGGTCCCTTTGCGCAGCAGTTCCAAAATCCAAAAAGCTCCTCCTTCCATCCCGCTCAGCGAAAATCCATTCGATTATTATCTCAATCGCTTCCCGGACCGCAGGACCCACACGCCCCGGGGAGAGGGAAGGGGGGGAGCAGCAGCAGCCTGGGAACTGCCCCGGCCGTGTCCGGACCGCTTCCTCCCGGCAGGAGGTGCCGCGGGCAGGCTGGGGTGTCTCACCGGGCAGGCTGGGGAGTGGGGTGTCTC
>WEKX01011158.1:414430-462595 GCA_013390025.1 Pitta sordida
CCCCCCGCGGGATCCCCTTCCCACCAGCAACACGAGTGGTGCTGGAACCCCCCTCCTCGAGGTTCCACCTCCTGCCCGGGCCGTCGCTGCCCCCCGGCTGCCTCGCAGAGCGCGCCCTCCCCTCCCCCCCGGCCCCTTCCAGCTTGTCACCATGGAAAGGACTCCCGAAAACCCCCGGGGTTCGCCGGCTGCGGCACCGCGCTCGCAGCAGGGCGGAGGGAACGTGCCCGGCTCTGCCGCTTGGCCCCGCGGCACATGGGACTGGCACTGGCCAGGCCGGGACGTGGGACCTCAGCCCAGGTTTGAGATCAATGGGAAAAACCCTCCTGGAGTCGGGAAAACGGCTCTCGCCGGGTTTCCCAGAACAGCGTATCGAGGGTAAAAAGCTGATGCCTGTGTTCATTGCAGGGGCAAGTCAGGCGCAACGCCAAGAGCTTTGCAATCCAACCTGGGAGGGACAAATCGTGTTAAAAAAGAGATTTCATTCCTAACTACAACAAAATTGAATCTTCTACACATTCCCAGCCGGAAAACCAGTAACAATTCAGCTGAGATAAGAGAGTGCTCAGCAGAAGCTGCAAAACAAATTCCTTGGTTGGCGTTTGTTTTATTTACTTTCTTAAAGCCCAACCAATTAAAGCTCGGGAAGGGAGGGACAGCCTGTCCTTCCATGAATCTGTACAGTTTCAAAACTGCAGGACTTGTGTCTGTCTGCTGCTGGTTTAAAAGAAAACCTGGAGTTGAGGAAAAGCTCTCTCTGGCTCAGGTGCGAGGTACACACAGACTCTGTACTGTACAGCTCATGCCGGAGGCAGGAAAGGTCTTGGAATTGTCCTGGATAATGATACACCAGGTCAGCACAAGCAGATTAGTGCTCCTTAAGGGACAGGTTTTGTGTTGATCTCACTGCTCTGGAGCTATACAGCTGCCTTTAAACTTGGCCATCTCAGTGCTGACCTTGAGGAGTGGCTGGATTTGTGTCCCACTCATAGGCAAGACCCCCGTGCCACCCCCTTTTTTAGCCGTGAGGATGAGATATGTTTTCCTGGTGGAACTGGTCCTAACACATCCAGGCAACTGCAAGAGGTGAAGAGGGTCTTAAGTCACCTCAGTGGGGTGTCCCTTTTCAGGCTGCCTGCCTGTTTTTCTGGTGTTACTCCTTTAGTTGATGACCTTTCTGTTTAAGAGAAAAATGTGAACGCCAAATAAGTATTTCTCAGGAATAAAGTCTTTGCTTGTGTTCCTTTTAGAATAACCTGAGAAAATGAGTACAGAGACCCAGTGTCTACCACCTGCAGCAAGGCTGTCTCTCACTTTCTGCTTGATTTATAATCTAGTGTGTTTTGGAATCTCCCTGGTAGGGGCTATTTCTCACCCTATTTCTCACGTGGTACGGGCTATTTCTCAACCTATTTCTTCCCCCCCTCTACTTCCTGAAGGCATCCAACTATAGAAAACCTGGCTTAGGTTCAGCCCAGCGGAAGAAAAGTGGCTTGAAACCTGAACTTACGGAAGAGCAAAAGCAGGAAATCAGAGAAGCATTTGATTTGTTTGACACTGATGGATCTGGAAGCATCGACATAAAAGAACTGAAGGTTTTCAAATTTTTTTCCCCCCCCTTGGATAGAAATATCATAGACCTCAAAACCGTAGCTGCTTTTTCTGTTTGTCCTGTCCTAACTATTTTAAAATAGTTTTAGAGTACAAACACAAGTAATGGCTTGTTTTCATGACTGCATTTGGGGTGTACTGCTTCATAGCAGACAGGCCTCTCTAAAACATCGATATTTAGGTCTGATAACTGAGTAGCTGAGTGTTAGAGGAACTAAACAGTTCCTCTGTTTAGGTACATGCAGTCCACATTTCAGGTTTCATGACTGAGATGGTTGTTCCTGGGAAGTGGACTTCTGTTGTTCTGGGATGAATGTCAGAATATCAAGTATTGGCATCACCACATAACTAAACACAGATTTTGTACACATTCAGGAAAGTTACAACCATATTTGCATATATGTAGTCCAAAAATTACCTGGTTATTAGTTTAAAAAGGAAGAAAACAGAGGGGTGAGTTGCATTTCCGTAACAATTCAGGCAGTGTGTGTGCAATTGTATACAAGAGGAAAGATTATTTTCAGTTCTCTCCCTGTGTTTCTATATGTCTTTTTCTAAGCAAAAAGTTTTTAATTATCTCCTTGACCTTGATTTCTCACATACACACACTCTATCTGAATTTCTGCAGGAGTTACCTAAGCCTGTGGCTTAGCTCAGGATTTACTTGGGCTTGGTTAAGGAGGGAGTGTTCTCCAAATGTAGGTGCTACAGGTTAAAGATACAGTTCTTAAAACAGATTGAATCATTTTAGCATGAACTATTTAAAGCTACATTTTTCTTTTTGAAAACAAATTCAAAATAATAAATGTTTTACAATAGAAGGTGTTACCCTGTAAAATAAACAAAATGGAATGTTTCCAAGTTGTCCCACTGCAAGAAACTGGTCAGAAAAAGGGGTTAGCAAGAAAAATTTATGCCTAATATTAACTATGGATTTCCACTAGACCATATATGAAGAACAAGAACTTAAGAACACAAACCTCCCCTATTACTGTTTGGGAAAAGGAAAGAAGCTGGTAGGAGATACCAAGGTGTTTTCATTGCAGTGAGAGTCGTAACTACAATTTTGGACAAGGAAATGAAAGAAGCTTTAGCTCAGCTGTTTACACCATAATTCTAATGGCCCCCTAACAGAATTGCTTTTTTGGTGCAGGTTGCAATGAGGGCTTTGGGCTTTGAGCCAAAGAAGGAAGAGATTAAGAAAATGATAGCAGACATTGATAAGGAAGGGAGTGGCACCATCGACTTTGAAGACTTCTTGGCTATGATGACACAAAAAATGGTAGGAATTCTTAGCAGAAATTCCTGTGACAGCATAAAAAAAAGAACATCTCGGTGTCAGGAGTAATTAACATACTTTTTACTCTTCTTTTAGAGCGAAAAGGATTCAAAAGAAGAAATCTTGAAAGCTTTCAGATTATTTGATGATGATGGGACAGGAAAAATTTCATTCAAAAACTTGAAAAGGGTTGCCAAGGAGCTGGGAGAAAATTTAACAGATGAGGAACTTCAGGTAAATTCTGATTTGCCAGAGCTTTTCTAACAGGCACAGACTAATACTGTAGCTGCTAAGGATGGCTGGAAATTTAAACCCATAGAAAAAGGGCTGAGAGGTCAGAAACATGAAGAGCTTAACCCAGAGTTATGTTTTCACATGAGGTGCTTCTGATCTATTGCTGTTTCAGTGAGTAGAATACCTTGTGCTTAGAGTCCAGTGCCTGATCAAATATACAACATGTTTTGTAGGAAATGATCGATGAAGCTGATCGAGATGGAGATGGAGAAGTAAGTGAGCAAGAATTTCTGAGAATCATGAAGAAAACAAGCTTATATTAATACTTGTTGCCTTGCTATACAGCTGCTCCAAAAGATAACCTGGAAAAGACTTAAAACCTGGGCTTGTGTCTTCTGCAGATTTTCTGCCATATAAACAAAGCCTGAACGAACAGATTTTTCTGGTTCATTCTTCTTTTTCAATAAAGTTAATTAGGGAAACCCAAAACTGTTAAAACGAGAGACTGCAGAAGTGAAAAAGAACGAAGGATGAACCAAACCTGCAAGGCATGGTTCCTTTCTCTTCCGCATAAAGACTTCCCCAATTGTCATTTCAGATAAAAAATGCTGGTTTTTATTATTTCACTAAAAGACATTCCACTCAAGATGCAGAGATTCCCACTAGTGCTGGGAAAGGCCACAGACTTTGCTGAGGCTACAGATTGAAGGGACAAGCACAGTATTTTTTAATTTATTTTAAGGTTATCTTTTGGTATTTGTTTCCTGTTGTTTATTTCCCAGAAAGACTCTAATTGCCTATTTGTCTGTATTTCTGTATAAAACACTGTTTTGCCATGGCAAGTTGTTTTTTGGACTTAATGGGAAGCAAATGTAGATAACCAGACTGAGTTCTTCATTTGGAGCCGTGTGCCGTCTGCAGATGATTTTCTGTTTATCTGGTCACCTGCTTGGGTCACCAAAGTTTATTGTATAACCAGGCAACATTTTGTGCCATTGTTCTTACTCCCCACACATCACAGAGCTGCTGTTATTCCAGGGGTTTAGGTACCTAAAAGGTTCAGTTCTGTGATGTACTAGAGCCAACCATTAAAAGCCAAAGACAAAATTAAACTGAAGCGAGAACTTGCATCTGAAGTGAAAAAATAATTCACCATGGACATCTGTGGAACAATGAATATATTTAGATCCATGCAATCCCAAATTCATTTCACACATCACAGGTTGGGGCTTGGGTTTTTTTAGGAGCACTTCCCTTTTCATGGGCATTTCTTGCACATACTGTCAATCTAGGGCCTGCTGGAGAGTCACATTTGCTTCTGTACTGTGTTGACAGAGCAGTGACACGCCACCTGACATCCAGTTGTGTGGCTCTGCAGGAGGGTTTATCCTTGGGTCCTGATTAGACAATCAGCTTCAAAACTTTCAAAGCTTGTAAAATTCCTGATAGCTGAGAATTTCCCTATTAACATAGTAGCAGTAAATGTAATCTATAGTACTGTGTTTTAAAATGTCTTTGTATAAGTGTGAAATAAAACTGTTTTGCAAGTTAAGGACTTCATGTGCTTACTTCTGAGTCTTTAAAAAAATTATTATAAAGTGTTAAATTGATCACCAAATCCATTTTCACTTTCATTTACCTTTCCTTTCTAAGAGAGAAGCTCTTAAGTGCAGCAGTCTGTCACGTAATTCCTCTTCCACTCTGCTGATTAAAAGTTTCTAGTACTAACCACATGTACTCAGAAAGGGAAATTTGAAGTTCTGGTTGATTATGGGGAATCCCAGAGCCTATTAGGGTGACTATTTTTTTTTTTTTAACGCTGCTACAGGAAGAGATGGATGAGTGTGGTTTACCTATGATGCATGTCGCTTCTCTTTTCCTGTTCTTATCCCATTACCTGACCCCGGAAGGTAGGAAAAAGCCACACAGTCATATCTACCATTTATACATACTACAATGTAATGTTATTTCTGGTTTGCCCCTTAAGATACTAAGTCTGGAATGTCAAGCAGTGGCTGGATTGGCACAAAACTTGCAAGTGCTGACGAGTGTCTTACGGTGCTTTAGTTTGCAGGATAGTGAGTGGTCTCTTGTCCCCTCCTCAGGCTGGGCAGCTCTGAGGGCCAGGGAGGCAGATGGCTGTGAACCTCATCCTTTGCATCCCTCCTCCTCTTCCTGCTGACATGGAGAGTGGGTTCTTACCTGGCATTTGCAAATTCTCCTCAGATAGGTGCAAGATGTGCATCCAGCTGTGATCCTTCCTCGGCAAAGTCTGGTTTTCAGTCTGAGTGTTCATTTGAGTCAGATACTGTACAAAAAGGAAAGTGGAACTGCAGCTTTTATTGGGCAAGCACCTAAATATCAAAGTGGTGTTAAGGGCAGTAGCTGCTTGGGAGATAATACTGCAAATGACTCCCAGGGAAGTGCGTTTTTAAATGAGAATGTTCTGGGTCTTTAACAAAATACAAAATAGTTCGAGAAGGAAGAAAATTGCTTACAAGTTACATTCCAAAATATGTCAATTGCACAGCAATTTTATCTGCCCCATGCAACTTTCAAGTTGTTTATCATCTCTCAGGCCCACAGTACAGTCCCACACTAAGGCAAATTTTCAGCTGGCTTTAGGAAAAGAAGACCCAAGGAACTGCCAAGGAGTGCTGTGTTCTCACTTCATTAGGTGTGAGTTTGTTTTCAGAGCAATAAGCAGGATCAACTTCTAACATTGCAGAAGAATAATGGCTTCTTTTCACCTAATCCTGGCATCTAAAAGAGGATGGGGGAAAGCAAGAGAACAAACATTTATGTACTTTCATATGCCGAGAGTCTTACTAACAGAGGCCAAGTAGTTCCATAAACTGATGAACCATTTAATACTAAAATATTTAAATTGGTCACTTACAGTTTTGAAGAACAACTCTCACATCCTGCAAACTGCCTGGTGAAGTCACACCACGTATTTCAAATGTTAAATATTAATTCACCAGAAACCTCCTCACTGAGTTAAATAAATGAAATACATATTGCCGCACAAAACTGCTTTTAAACACCCCTGCACAGCATAAGTGGATCTCAAGAAAGACTTGGGCCGCAGAAAGTGCTCTGGGCCAGAACTCGCCATCGTCACACTTGACACATGGAAATGCTGGCAGAACGCTTTTTTCCTGGCATAGGTTAAATCTTTCAGGTCCCTTGTTCCCAACAAGAACTGCAGTACCACACTACTCAAATACATTCCGTGTGCTGGCTGGTAACTTCTGGCAACTTTGGCAATGGGATCAGCATTAGATGGTACATTTTTTGTAGACATTCTTTTGCCCCAAATGTCAACGTTAAAGCCAAATCAGAACCACTGAGATGTCATACAGATGTCACAGCCAGCGGCCCTCCTGCTCACTGAGAACTTTTTCTCCCTAACTATTCCCATCTGTTTGAAAATTACTTGTTTTCTAACAGAAGTAAAAACAAAGAAAGATGAGAAAAAATACTTCTGAGATACGCACTTCAAAACACTCTTTGTTTCAAAACCTGGCTACAGATGCTAACAGAAACCAGCCACAGCTGACATGTTATAGAAATGAGGTAGGCACAGCAAACAATCAGGGTTAGGGATGTTTCTCAGACATCCTTCACCACGAGTGATCAGGCAGGAACGACACACGTGCCTCCTGGCACAGGGAAGCAAACTGCTCCGTCTACAGGCTGGGATGAGTCTCGGCATTTGAGGAACGAAAACCTGTGGGGATAACTCTGCAGACAGCTTCCTTTTTGTTACGTATCTCAAAATAAATAAGGACCTACAGATCCGAGAGCGTGGCAGTCTCGCTAGAGGGCATCCAGTTACTGAAGTGAGAGGTGAGTGACGCTCTGATGCTTATTTCCCCCCGCTGTGGCTTTCAGTGACGACAGAAAGTAGGCTCACAAACACCATCCAGACGGGGCTTGAAATATGTGGTTGGATACAGAATTAATTTCTCTGAAAAAAAAGAAAACAAGGTTTCTCACACAACCCATGTGCAAAATGGTGCAATTATTAGTCGGTTGTTCAAAGCTAAACCCCCAAACCACACTTTCTGAAACTCCCACTCTGTATCAATTATTACAGGCGCACTCCCAGGAGAGCAGAGAACTCAGCTCGCCTTTCACACAGTCCCCCCGAGTGCTCTGACCCCTCTGTAGAGTTATTTTCTCCCTTTGGGAATAATGCTATCAAATGGAACCACTTCCAGCAAGAGAGAGGCAGAGCCAGACTCACTGCAGGATGCCTGTGGCCCTCCCTTGGGATGCCAGAAAGATGGAATCACGGCCTTGCCTCGAGTCAAGACAAACAAGGATTTGAGAATTAGACTCTTGCTCCCAAGGTGAGTGTGTTGACCTTTAGGGGACTGCTCTGGAATGTGGCCTAAGTCCAATGGCCTTGTGGGGACCTAAAACTATAGCTCTTGACCTCTTCGGAGTCCTGACTGCCACTAATTACTAAACTTGAAATTGCTGAAGTTGTGGGTTTTTTTCTTGTCTGAATTAGATTTCACACAGCGAGTAAGAACAAAGCAAAGCTGTCAAACCCAACCTGCAGAAGTGCAAAATCCTGGCCACAGCCATAACATTTTCACATGCATTTATTGCTCCCCTCATGTTGGATGCATGTGCAGACACATACATGTGCAAATCCTGCAGTGTTACCAGCATTAGACTTTCACATGCTTTTGAAAAGCAAGAAGTACAAACGTGAGTTTGAAAGCTTCACTTGGAAAGAGGAGGGGACGTGGTGTAATGTTTTAGTCCCAGATAGGATAGGCTTTGTGTGCTGTAGGATTATCAAGGAGGAGAAATCTAGCCCTTATTTCCATGGAGTGAAAATCCCACTGGAACAGCAAGGGCTGTGAGAACTGGCATGGGAACTCCTTGTACCAGGTTTGGGGTCTGCAACAAACTGGTGCGGCTTCAGGGAGTTTTCTCTTTGTCTCAAGGCCACTTTATGTCCTTTGAAAGCTTCTAACTGGTTCTAATAGTGACAGAAGTTTCACTACAAAAAGGATCCCCCAACATAAATAAAGCCATAAAAACAGGTTTCCATATGAAGGAAATGCAACAGCTTAACCCATTTCCAATACGATTTTGAACCCCTCTCTACCCAAAAACGCAGTATAGTGCAACCAACCAAACCCAACATAATTTACACATCCATGCTACTGTCTCAGATTCCTTCCTAACATGGCTGCTTCTCTACCTGCCTCTGCTCAACACCCTCAGTATAGAGAAAACAGATACATACTTTCCTATGAATTCTTTCAGACATCCCAAAATGCCCACAAATGAGAAGTACCATGAAAGCTCTAAACATCAAGGAAAAACTGACTGCAAACTTTGCAGATCTGATTTAGAAAGACTAGAAGATATTTCAGGAAAAAAAGAACTGCCAACCTACCAGCTTCTAAAAAAAAGTCGAAACATCGTATCAGATCATCTCAGTTTTAAGTCTCTGTTCCCCATGTTTCCTCTTTAGAGAGCCTGGGCCACGATCAGCCAAAAAATTCCACAGAAGCAGTTTCCACACATCTCTTGAAGGTTCTGTTTATATCAGTCCTATGTTGTAGTCATTGTGAGGTTGAAGATAATTGCTGCAGAATATCCTTATGTCCTTTTGGACAGGGCATAAATTTAACAAAGGTTTTGAGGGTTTTTTTCCTATATGAAAAAATCCATGTCAGTGGAGGTACAGCCCAACTGGAACAGGCAACAGGCAAAATGGGTGCTAAAAGGACAATTATTTTCTCCAAGCAGAAAATTACTGTAGGTGAGACTAGCACTTGGTAAACATATCACTTACATGGCTTTTTTTCAGCCTCCTCCTAAATATTAGGAACCAATTACATATTCAACAAGAGGGCTAACAGGTTTGAAATACTATTTCTGTTCCTGCTGCAAAATGCATAAATATTTTTGGTTGAATCCTGATAAGCTGGGCCACTATCTGTCTGAAGTAAATGCTTAGGATTCTTCTGCAGAAAACAAATGTATTATTGCTTAGGGTATCAAAAATAGCAATATTACAAATCCAAGAGAAAATATGACTTGAAAATGCTTATGTATCACAATTAAAGGAGCCTTTCCCCGAAACAAAACTTCTTTCGGAAGGGAGGTGGGAAGAAACAAGTATTTTTATTCTTCCTAGTACCAAACCAAGATGCAACAGGATATTATTTTAGAATTCTCCCGACTACCAAATGCCATGCAGTGGCTCACCAAGTCAAGGTCAAGGATGGTACAATCCTGACCACTTCTTGCTAAGGACTCAGCATCATCTATTCCCATTGCCTACAGTGGGATTAAGCAGTGCTTAGCACTTCTGCAAAACTGGGCCTTAGACAAATGAAGGCTTTGGGTACTTGCTTCCTATTTCCTGCGGTGGATTTGTGTAGGTGGCCTTGTTACCAGAAATCCATACTCCTACACAGCAACTTCTGACTGTGTTTCTGCAGAAATGACTATGATGAAGGGAATGAAATATTTTAAAAATAAAAATAATGTGTTTGTTTCTCCAAGCCAGTTAGGGTATCTCCTGCTGGAGGAATTAATTTCTTCACGTCTTGTGTGGCAAAATTAAGAGCAGAGTGGAAAACAAAAGGATTCAGGTTTGCAAGGGCATCGCAGCTTGGGCTGCTGCGCACGTGGAGAGGGGAGAACCCGTCTGTACTGTCCCCTGCCCATCACCAGCAGCTGAATCACTGACTCGGGCTACAGAGCTTCTAGCTGCAGCATCTGCAGCCAGGAAAATCCCACATCCTCCCAGTGGGTGTAGGAAATGCAGCCACAGCCTCTGGATGCATTGTCGTCACCACCAAAAACAAAGGGAAGATTGTGGCGCGGGAGGTGTCTGTAGGCTCAGGGCCAGTGTCCCAGGGCCTTGCTGACAGCATCACAAGGCACAGGGAGCGGCCAGCAGAGCCCGTGGCCAGCACTGCATGCCCACAGCCCTGCTGGTTTGCCAACCCCAGTGTTCCAAGATGTGTGCCCAGCACTACCTCTCCGCATAGGGATCTGCCAGGGCCTCTCCTGCCCCACCTCATCCTGTCTCTGCTCTTTGGCAAGGGGATGTCACACCTCACCCTTGCTGGTCTTCCCCAGCCCAGGATGTTTGCCTACAAACACAAGGGCTTGCTGAAGTCTCAACTCTTGCCATGCTGTTGTGGCCAGCACAGCCCTGGTGGCTCCAGTAAAGGTCACCAGAGGTGCTGCCCTCGCCTCCTCTCTCCCTACTCCCAGCCACATTCCATGATTGCAGAGGTAGGTGCCATCAGCCAGGGCAGCTTCAGTCTCTGAATTTGCCAGCACCACTTGACTACTGCCAACACTGCTTCAGGTGATGGCTCTGCAAGCACACTGCTGGGAAAGCAACCAAAGACATTCCTCACAGATCCACATAGTTTCCTTCCATGAGTTCCCTATGGCCCTTGCCAAGCCCATGTTGAGGGTGGTGTTATTCTGAGAAGACCACAAGCATCCTGGGTCAGGCAGCCAGCATCTGGCTCTCTCTAGTCTAAGGCTGAGTATTGCTCCTGAGCAAGGAAACCTAGGGACACACTGGCATAGGGACCTGCTCCAGACAAAAGGTCTTTTGAGAAGCTGCTCCTGTGAAGTTGACAAGAAGAGACCCGACATCCCTAAATGTGCACTTTCATGCACCGGGAGAGGTTGCCTTAGGAAAGCAAACAGCCTCAGTCAGTCCTATGCAGCGCAAATCTTCCCATCCCAGGTCCCCAATGGCTTATAAGCAATNGGATTTTCCCCCGATATCTAATCCCAACCAGCCCCCTTTCAGTTCGAAGCCATTCCCCCTCGCCCCATCTTTCCTGGAAGTCTCCCTCACATACTGGAATTTATTCATCATATTATTTATTCCACTCCCTCCCTAAAGGTCCCTTTGCGCAGCAGTTCCAAAATCCAAAAAGCTCCTCCTTCCATCCCGCTCAGCGAAAATCCATTCGATTATTATCTCAATCGCTTCCCGGACCGCAGGACCCACACGCCCGAGGGAGAGGGAAGGGGGGGAGCAGCAGCAGCCTGGGAACTGCCCCGGCCGTGTCCGGGCCGCTTCCTCCCGGCAGGAGGTGCCGCGGGCAGGCTGGGGTGTCTCACCGGGCAGGCTGGGGAGTGGGGTGTCTCACCGGGCAGGCTGGGGTGTCTCACCGGGCAGGCTGGGGAGTGGGGTGTCTCACCGGGTAGGCTGGGATGTCTCACCGGGCAGGCTGGGGTGTCTCACCGGGCAGGCTGGGGAGTGGGGTGTCTCCCCGGGCCATCCGCGCCTCCCGCCGCTCCCCTCGGCACCAGTTGCCTGGACACGGCCACCGCCGTCCCGCGCGCCCCCTCAGCTGTCCATCACGGACGCGCCGCGACGCCATTGGTCAGCGCTGGGGAAGGGGGCGGACCCTCCGGCGCGTNCCTTCTTTGGTAGTACCATGCTTACTTGGGAGGCTTCTCCTCCTCCCTGTGCCTCTTCAGGAAAACTGCTGCCCCTGTGCCTCCAGCACTGTCTTCCCATTCTGTTTAGCCACCTGAACTCCTAGGAAGCTGAAGAAGCAAGACCACGCAGAAAATTACAGAGCAAAAAATTCTACTGACATCCATTCCCTGTCACATTTGTTCCATGCTCATATTGATGAAAACAGGAAAGCACAAACAAGAGAAAATAGCTATATGTCAAGAGAAAAAACAGCATTTCCTCACTCTGTCTTGGCATGGATTCATTTCCTAGACCAAGGACCTCTGGCCAGTCTGATGGTCAGATGAGAACCTACCTTTGTAATCCATGACAACAAGGGAGAAACAAGGCCCCACAGATATTTCACCATGACTTGGTCACCACTTGGATGTTTTAACACTGGTGTTCCACACCAACATTTTCTCCCAAGGAGGTGCCAGAGGGGCTGGATCCACCATCACTTTGGCTCAGGGAGGAGCTGGTCATACCACAGCTTCCCCCTTCATTAGCTTCAGCACGTCTCTTAGCACTCAAACTATTTGAGAATTTCCTTCTACATGTTGTAGTTAAAATGACTTTGTATCAATGAATCCTGTGTAAGCTGCTGGCTCATTCTCCTGGAGTTCAAAAGTTTATGGTGGTTTTTGAATAGCATGGCAGCAGACAAGTTCCTTTTACCATACAAATTGATTTATGTTTAAGAGTGAAGCACTGATTCAAACTGAATCTAGGTATTTAATGGAAAACAGAGTCTAGAACAGTAATTTTTGTGGCATTGTTGCCGTTCTGAAATTCTGAAACTTCTGCAGTTCAAAAGGTGGCATAAGCCTTTGACAAAAATGAAATCATTTCACACTTGTTTCAGCAGTTTCCATTGAGAAATCAGTTTGTTCAAGGCACCATCCCTTTAAAAACATTATATCAACTTCAGTAGATTTTACTTGGTAACACTCACTGAGTTCCTAGCAATTATGTACCACTATTTATTATTTGCATACGAGTTGTTTTAGGGACTATCCAAGCAGACCTGTAACAGCCCCACAGCCCTAGAAAGCTTTCAACCTCAGGAGAAGGCAGATAATACATAGGACAGTATGGCCAGGAATCCAGAAAAGCCATCTGAAGGTAACTGAAATTGGGATGCTTTGGAAATACCAAAAAACCTCCTCACTCTCAAATATCTAACAGGAGGGTGGTAGAGCCTTGGAGCACAGGTCAGTGAGAGGTGGAAGGGAATGTACCAGCAGCAAGTGGGAGATGACTGCTAGGCTGAGGGTACATCACAGCTGGCCTTGGATAAAAAGGCATTTCACTTGCACCTAATCCAGCAGAGGTATCACAGAAGTTATTTAAGCAGAGAGTTGAGCCTGGAAAATTAGCTTTGCAGCAGCAGGCAAGGACTATGTGAAAGCCAAGAAGCAGCCTGAAGTAACAGAGAGACACAAGAAGGAAGTTTTAACGTTGTGAATAAAATCTTTACATCACTGAAGACACACATCCAGATGTAAGCATTATCTGGATACACAACAGCCCTAGACAAAGATGATGCCCAAGTTGCAAGATTGAGTGGAAAGCAAGGCACTGGGGCTTTAATAAACACCAAGTAAGATCAGCTCTCAGTTGTCTGTGGGTGCCCAACCCATGCAGCAGATTGGCCCTTGAGTGTAGCAGTAGGGAGCTGTCAGCAACCACAGTGCTGTGACTAACATGGCACACCACAACGAGCCCTTGAGTACTGTAAAATCTTTTTTTAAGTCTGAGAGCAAGGCCATGAATCTCCTTCTCTGCCTTGGGAAGTCCACACAGTCTCCAGCAGGGAGCTGGTGAGAAGTGTGGACAGCAAGAACCGCAAGCTCCGCTTACTCTCAGCCTGACTCCCAATAGTGCACTTTACTGACATTTTCCCAGATTTTATTTTTAAATATTAAAACCTGAATTCTAAAGGATATTTGGATGAATTTTCACTTTTAGCTGAAGGATAGCACAACAGCATAATTTCAAGATACAGACGAGAGGCATACACCAGAGAGCAACACAGGAAGCTCCTCCAAGGCTTAGAGCGAGAGTGTGAGTTCCATATCCAAACCCCTTCCAACAGGCAGATTGGCACAAAGGCATAAACCATCTTTAACACATCATGTGTTGCACAATGTGATCACAGGAATAGCTCTGAGAGACTATTTTGGGCAAATACAATCCATGTTAACCAGTTGACCATCACTTTTCCTTTTCCTCACTTGGTGTTAAGACAATCTCCTCCAGCAGGGCCTCCCCCAATGTAATTGCCAGCACATTCCCTGCCCACCTCAGTCCAGGGATCTGTGAATCCTTCAGGTGGGCAAAGGCCAAAGCCCAGGGAAACAGTACATTCTGAAACCAACAGCAGCCACACAGCTTCAGGGACTGGCTTTTGATCTGGCAGCAAGCAGGGATATTGTACAATCCAGCTCCTTCTTGAGCATCTTTAGCGACACATGCTTCTTTATTCAAAGAAAGGCATATCACACCATCTGATGAGTGTTTTCCCTTCCTCTATTAGTTTTTGTTCTCAATGCTTTTGTAACAAACATTTGCTGAAGTTAGATGAATGATAAAACTGATTTGTAGGACTGTTTCTGAATGGCTGAGTTATTTAACACAGCACTTGCTGCCAAATGCGACTTCCCTGGCACAACTGAGGATGCAATAGATGAGGAAAACCAGGATCCTGCTGGTTACTATGCAACTTGCACCTTTTAAATCACAGGTGGCCGTGAAAAAGCCTCTGAGGTCTAATTTTTAGGAGATACAGCTCCACTTTAACCAAAG
Source organism: Pitta sordida (assembly GCA_013390025.1). Lineage (NCBI taxonomy): Eukaryota > Metazoa > Chordata > Aves > Passeriformes > Pittidae > Pitta > Pitta sordida. The sequence continues at coordinate 428,842 of WEKX01011158.1, forward strand.
GATTTCAAGTGGTTCAGAAATGCTTTTGTGCATAGAAACCCTATGAATCAGTACAAAGCACCTCCTCTTAGTCCCTATCTCTGAATACCAAAATTTGCTCTCATACAACGGTAGGGGAAGATGGAGAAAAACAGAGGCGGGTAATGAGAGGGTAATGCAGAAAGTAAGTTTTTAAGAGCAGGCTGTGCAGGCACGCACCACAACTCTGCCTGTGGCTCTGCTGTGAATGAGGTTAGACAGCTTGGAGAGAAAATCCAGGCACAGAGCAGAACAGCTTCAACATGAGCAAAAGCTGCCTGGTTCATTACAGAGCTATTTGTGTAACAATGCTGGGCGATGGACCTGGAGGTTTTGTTTTTGCAATGGATGAAAGTTGTGAATGCACAGTTTTGTTTCTGCCCTCAAAGAGGATTATTCTTATTTCAGAGCTCACAGACCCAGAAGGACACTGAGGTCAGCACAATGTCTCGAGTTTTGCTTTAGTCAGTTCAGAGGACCCAAAAATTAAATCAGTAGGACTCCAACAGGAATGGCAAAATACGTATAACTAAAAATGGGGGAGATTTGGGGGAAGTTCTTGAAGTGTTGGAACTCACCCTGAGAAGAGCAGGAGTGAAAAAACAGGGTTTCAATAATATACCTGCCGCTTGAAGAGATTATGCTGTCATTTGATACCATGAGGTTTATGCAAGAGAATACCATTTCACTTTTGGAATAAAACTGGAATATCAAGCAAATCTCTCCTTCAGTCCAAGAGAGGCCTGATTAATTAATCTCCTGTCTTCAAACAGAATCCATAACTCTCTGGGGGCATAGAAAACTCTTAGGGAAGGGCAGCACACTTGCAAAGCACAACTTTTATAATTCAGAGCAGCAGCTATATTCACTTGTTCATCTTAATTCTGCCTGTTGCTGATTTCCATTATCAGCTTTTCATTCCATTATTAATTGCAGATTTCCCCTTGCTATTCACAGATAAAGCACTCGGTTTATCAATCTTTCTCATCATTTGCATTATTTTGTACACAACGTAAATCCAGCATAAATTCTTGTAAAAAAATCCTACATTCTTTTGTGTGATGTACTCATCCAAATTGCCTCATTCCTTACAAATACAAACACATTTACTATCAGAGAGCTGAAAAGCAATATTGCACTGTTTCCCTATTTTATTCATACGAAATCCAGAGAGACAGTACAGGCAATACAATCCAGAAAACCAGAGTCTTCCAGGCTGAGAGCCTAACACTCTCAAGGATTTAGTATTTTGTGCCAATTCTTATCATAAGGCTTTGCTTTCTGACAGCTGCTAGTGCTCACCTTCTCATAAAGATCTCAGTCATCCCAAACTGGGCATCTAGAAAAGGCACAAATTCTGGGTCCAAGTTGCCCAAATCTCAGTCTTTTCAGCCTGCTAAGGTCTGTGACGTGAAGGTTAGGGGCCTGCGAAGGCAACACAGCTTCTGTAAGTGCCTTGTTAGAGGAGACTGGTAGAGTTTTATCAAATCAGGGGCAGGATTAATGGCTGAGATGATGAGGGGCAGGTGGAGCACACAGGTTTGGTAATCTAGGAAGCAGCTGAAAGCTCCACACCATCAAACCCACAGACATTCTCTGTCTTTGAGGCCAAAAAACTAACACTGTGCCTTGTGCTCACACATAGATTAAAAAACCCCACCAAAATTCCTTCTTTCCCACTCAGGGAGTCTGACTCATGATTTTCAGACTTATGGTGACTTCCTCCCAAACACAGCCTCCTCAGGTGCTTTGGGCAATTTCACTGTCAGCCACTAGAAACACCCCAGCACCAAGATGCTCGTGACTTGTTACCTGGCTGCATTTGAGAAAGGTCTTTTGGGGACACTGGTATGGGTGACACCTTCCCTCTTCTGCAAAGAAACATGACAGCCTTGCTCCAGAACTGTTAAGAGACTCTCAGTGAAACTGCTTTAACAATTGAAATACGTATATATATTTTTTTCTTATTCTCAGAAATGGATCAATTACTGGAAGCGAAGATTAATAACAGTGATAACTCTTCTACCCCTCAGAAGCAAACCCCTTACTTTTTTGTTTAGAATAATTCACTCCAAGGCAGGCAAAAGGATTTTAGGAATAATATTCCGAGGATGATGCCAGTTTTTCTCAGCAGGCCTTTGACTATCAACTCCTTTTCATTTGATATAAGCCCTCAGCTGCCCATCTTCCATTTCATGCAACTCTGGGGCATTTTGAAGCCAAACATTGCAAATTTGAGTCTGGAGAACTCAAACACAGTCTATTTAAGCAGTAGAGTATCTGACCTGTAGCTGGATACTTCTAGTTTATATCTTGCTGAAGTGATATTGTTTATTTTTTAATATATACGTATATATAAAAATCCTTTTCAGTGTCATATCATGCATTCCTTTTAGCAATCTTTGTCTTGGAAAAGGAAGTGTCTTCTGGTTCCTGCAAAGCTTCATTCCAGTAACATGTGCTTATGACCTGCACATGCCTTTCATCTTAAATAGTTCTGTTCCTATCCTAATGCAGTGCTCTTTTCTTTGCACTTCAGTTGCTTTGGCACAGCCTATCACATGTGTAGTAAACAAATGTTACTGTGAGTCTCAGTTCAATTCTGAGTAAGAGAAGCCCCCAGAAGTCAACAGATGCACTAATACACAGGCAGAACCAGCAGTTAGGCTGATTTTTTTTTTTATTTTAAGAAGTCTATTCGAAGACCTGCTTGCTTCCTATACCAAAGAAATGCACAACTGCAGACTTCAGACTTTAGTCTTGAAGCCACTGACAGAGGCAAATGGTTTAATCATTATTTTTTTAATTTTTTTAATCTCTCACAGCTCTCACTTCAGTACTGGCATTTGTAATTTTATGGATCAGTAATTTGGAGGGAGAACACACTATAAAGGTAAGACCTGTAAATCTTTCATTTTCTTAATACAAATTTGTCCAAATTAAATATTAGGCAGTTCTCTGCCTCCTACATGCCCTTTCTGCAAACCATTGTGCCCTTTGTCATTCAATTTGAAAAGGATGATGTTTGGGAAACTGCAAGGTTGTACCTAGAGATAAAAACCCAAATTAAGGACCCCTCCTTAGTCAACTTAGACCAAAACGTCAACAGATTGAATCCTATAATGTTACTCTGCAACCACTAATTTCAAAGATACTCTTTCTAGTAAGAGATATGCCTTCAGCTCTTGGCTTACCTCTGAAAAAATAAGTATTCTTAATTGGAGCTGACTAACTTGAAGTGAAATCCTAACAGAGATAAGGCAGGCTCTAGATTTATTTATAAGTTAGCACCCAGAATGTGGTGGCATATTTATAATTGCAACAACAAAAAAAGCAAAGGGTCTTATGGTATTTTCATGCTTCCTGAGTCTGAATTGATAAAAATGTGCAGCCAGATTCTGAGCAACACGAAACAATAGAAATATGCAGCCAAAACTCCTCAGCTGCCCACACAAGTCCCCTGACTGTGCTGAGCACCTGCGACCTGTATGCCACTCCCTGACATTAAGAATAGACCCTGTCCCAAGCCTTTGAACCCTGCTGTAGCAGAGGAGAAAGCCTCCTTCATCTCTGCTGAAGTGAGGCTAAAACAAAGCCAGACAGATGATTTTATAGGTGCAGATACACTGAAAGAAGTCGGTGAAAGATCCGAGGGCAACCTCAATCCACACTGTGGCTGTGGTGTGCCACTAATTCCCCCTGCTCTGCTGCCCTGTGCACACTGGCACTGTGTTGCATTTATCCTGCTCACCCCAGAAAAGGACCATTGCCAACAAAACCATCCTGGACCATCTCCAGCTGATCTTGCTTGTTGATTGTCACTGGGCAATTCCATGCTGCCTAGACAGAGCATCCTATGCAATCATAGTCAAAGCACAGGCCAACAGCCACCCTGAATATTTCCACGTCACGGAGTACTCCCTAAAGGGCAAATTTTCCCATTTCTAAAAACAAGAATTCTGCTTTTCTTATTCTAGGTCACTTGTGGAACCACACAGATAACGGATCTCAACAAAATGTCACTAATGATAAAGACCGGGGTTTTCAGAATGTGTTTCTGAAGACAGGCACTTTATTTAGGTGTCTAAACAGAAGAGGCAACTTTCACACACAGTTTCCAACACTTACCTTTGAAAGCACTGGCCCAGATATCACCAATATGCCTGGATATTGAAAAACCAGGGTGTTGCACCAGAGAAAGGAAAAGTGTAGTGGTCGTTTCAAACACTGACTTGCTAAGTAGGATGGGACAAGCCACACCACCCTGTGTGCCACAAACATTGCTATTTTCTGACTGACTGTGACCACACAGGACTGAGTCACCTAATTTGTAGCTGCCAGTGCAACACAGCCAGCTCACAGGCTGGAAACATCAGCCTGGATTTTATCCCAGAGCACGTTCCTCTGCTCCCTGCTCCACAGAAATTTCTGTTGTAGCTGAACAGTTTGCAAATAACAAAGAATAAACACGCATCACATACCACAAGCAGGGGATGGGTGTGCAAAATGTAGGGCTGATCACTGGCTGCAGGGTGGGCACCAGAGCCTGGCACCTGAATGGTGCTTCCTCACAACGTCCCACTCCATGGTCCAACGGCCATACCCAGGGGAAAATTCAACAAGTCTCTATTTTCAGCCGCCAGGCGGTAAAATAATTACTTTTTTGGCTGACAAAATTAAATGTCACTGAGCCGTAATGAAAATATCATTTTGTTTTCAGAGAACACCTCAGCTGGAAGGCCACCAAGGCCACCCTGACTGGGCTCAGGTGGCCACACTGTGTCTCAACACGCGGTGTGGGGGGAAAACATAGACTTGTTTCCTCTTTCCTCTGTCCTCAGCTGAACGAGTGGATCAAGGTTATGTGACCGCAGTCAGAAGGAAAAAGATCAGCCAACAGGGGTGGAAATGTGAAGTACGTCAGACAGTTTTTTTGGTGTCGTCAGAAATGCTCAGGGGCTGTGGCCAGTCAGGCAAGAACAGACAAGGCTGTCTTCAGAACGGGAGATTCCTGACGGTGAAATCTTATTGGGGTTTTTTTGGGACAGTTACATACAAGACACCAAAGGAATGGCTCAGATCTGCTATCCCCACCTACAGTGTTTCTTTTCCTTTACATTTACGGTAACGATGTTTGGGCAACAGTTTGCTTTTTTCAGTTCCCACTTATTATTCATTGTGAAACTTGGTAAGATTGGCCATGTTGTAATGTTACTCCATGAGTATGTGGATAAAGACATTTTACCATTTTTTTCTGCATTCATGAACCTATCCCATTGTTTGAGTCGTTCCTTGGGGTGTTTAACGTAGTTGGCACTGCTGTGGCAGAAACCTTCTGATATCCCTCTCATTTTTATTACTGTGCATATAAAACATAGGCAGATGGTTTCTGGTGCTTTGTCCGACCACTTAAACATTGGGTTCCAAAATGAATCGCAGAAATTTTCATCATTGCTACAGTGACTTAGGGTTTGGAGCAATGGGCAGATCTCTAAGAACAAATACACTAAAGTAATATGAGATGCAGCAGCATTGCAAAGTACAGTTACAAATTTAAGTACTATAAAGTTTTTAATGGAAAGAATTAGTCTGAAATTGAAGTTTCTACCCCAACTCTGACCATGTATGCAAAGGAAAGGGATTAATTTTTCAGTAGTACAGAACAGCTTTCCAAACTGTAAAGTGAGTGCTGCTATTTCTTTTACGTGCAAAGGAAAGGGATAATTTTTCAGGTTATCTAGGCCTTAAATTCATAGAAATGTAAATTTACATTAACTTTCCAATCACTGCTGTTAAGTTATTTTATTTACTTCAATTCAGAACTTCCTCATGGAATATCTGAGTCCTAGTCTGCTTAATGAAACTTGATCTTCTACAACGGCAACCAAGTAAAAACCCCTCATGCCATTTCCAGTTTCAGAAATAATATCTAAGGAAACACCCTCTGACAAAGTCTCCAGGAAGAAAACATTTTCAGTATGTTGAGAGTATCATCCTAAAGGAAATCTTGAATATGAACTTTTGACATCTGACAACTTTATCATTATTTGAGAACTACCTGCTGCTGGAAAACTCTTCAGGTGGCTGAATACTGCTTTGGCAGACCAGTTTGTCTTTGCCCATAATTAAGGCCAGATCTATAAAACACCTTTATATACACTGAGGAGCAAATTTCACGTGAAAGGAACTGCCAGCACCCTGATAGAAACTGCAACTTGAGTTACTGTAGCTGTGCTGACCTATAGGGCTCCAAGTGAATCCAGGTTAGTAAAGGGAGGCTGTATCTTGTCAACCTGAATGAAGCTAGGTGGAAGCCCCTGTCAGATCTCCCCCTAGTTCGTTCCAAGCTAAATACGTAATTATTGCTGCTTTTGATGGTTTTGAACTCCCTGCATTTTGATTCTGGCAGCAAATTCCCTGGAATAAAGCACACTAGTTCTCTCCTGTGTGTGACGAAACTTATGCACCACCTTTTCCTGTCCTACAGAGTAGTAAATACATCTAAAATTTGATGAGAAGATGAAGGGTAGTAACATGAACTCATCAGCTGAGATACAGTACCTTGGGTGTGTTGCTGAAGGTGCCCAGCTGAACCAGGAGTGTTCACTCACCTGACTGTGTTGTACGCCTCCATGGCAAAACTAGGATATTCCAAACAACAACCAATATTTTGCCTTTCCAACAGTTTCCACTTTCTCTGGGAGTAATTTGTGTCTTTTGGAAGCCGACTATGCTCTAAGCAATGCTCATCATTAAAACTCATGGTCTTAAGCCTGGTAAAAGCATTTGGCTGAGCATTACATTCTGAAATAGGATTGAGACTTCCATTTCTGCCCCTAAGAGATGGTCACTTACTGGTGTGACACTTCATAGACTTAAAATACAACAAAGGCAGGAAACATATATATCTTATTTTCTCTCTGTGATACATTCAACTTCAAACTCAGTTATGGATGAGGGATTTTTATTTTTCCCTCATGAATATGACTACTTTTAGTACACTAGGAAGGACATCTATTATACACTAGGAAGAACAGCAAATTCCCTCAAACAAAGCAGACTAGTTAAATCATATGAAAAAATTTCTAAATAAATCATAAACAAATCACACCTGACAGTAAATATGGTTGACAGGTACATAAAAAGTAGCTCTAATAAAGTGTGTAGATTGTGTAAATTTGGTTAATTGTAGAATCATTGAATGGTTTGGGTTGGAAGGGACCTTAAAGCTCACCTAGTTCCAACAACCCTGCTGTGGACAGGGATACTTTCCCCTAGATCAGGTTGCTGAGAGCCCCATCCAACCCGGCCTTGGAACAGCTCCACTGATGGGGAGTCTATAACTTCTTTGTAAAACCTGTTCCAGAAAAGAATTGTTTCCTAGTATCTAACCTAAACTGACCTTCTTGCAAGTTAAGGCCATTCCCTCTTGTCCTACAAGCTTGTGAAAAGTCCATCTCCTGCTCTCTTGTAGCCCCTTTAGGTACTGGAAGGTGCTTTAAGGTATCCCTGGAGCCTTCCTTCTCCAAGCTGAACAGCCAAACTCTCTCAGCCTGTCTTCACAGGAGAGGTGTTCCGGCCCTGTGATCAACTTAGTGGCTCTCCTCTGGAGTCGCTCCAGAGGCAGATTGGTTGGCAATCGTAACAGAGCCTGTCTGGGGAAATTGTCAGCACGTGCAGTTTACCTGCAGTCGCAGATCTCGGGATAGCACTGCTGTGCCAGCACGCGGAGTGCGCCCTGACAGCAGCTGTGCTTCTGGCCACACTCAGCACTGGTGCCTCCTCGTATTGCCCCCTCTCAGGAGTAATAATTAAAAGTGATTCATCAGAAAGCTTTCACCACGCAGCAGTTTGATTTCTACTCCAGATGGCCCTCAGCAAGAGAGACGAAGAACTGGGCCATTTGACCTCATGCGCCCTTTCTTCAGTTCACAGCAAGCACATCAACACTGCCACAAAATTCACACCTCCTGTGACAGGGCTTCATGGCAGACTCCACTAACTTTTGTCACCCCCCTAATCACATTCCTCCTGAAATTACGGGGTGCTGCACTGACCTGCTGGAGCCAGGGCTGGCAGCCAAGAAGGGAGGTGGGCTCAGGAGGAGGCATGTGCCACTTCTCAGCTCCTCCGCTCTCGCCTGGGTGGCAAGGCCTGGTTACTGCTCAATCCTTCTTGCAGTAATTTTTTAAAAAAGCCTGTTAGGGAAATGCAAAATAGAGATTATTTCAGTACCCTCTCTTCAGTACTGCACCCACATTTTTGATTTAAATCCAATGCAATTTGTTGCGAGCTTCAGAAACTTCTGTTACCCTCACAGGCCAATCCCCAGAATGCACCCAGTCTCTGGAGTGCTCCTGCAGCTGATGCACACAGCTCAACTCCTACCAAAGCTTCCACAGCCTCTGTGTCACATAAAAGAAAGCAGTGCCTTACACTGGATTTAAGTGTGGTGTACTTTTATTATACTTCTTGCTATGTTTTGTATTTACTTAAATTTTGTATCGTCTGAAATATGGTTCAAATGCTTAAAAGCAGCAAAAATAACCTTCTAATTTAGCAACAAAATAAAGTCATCTCCCAGAATGAATCAGTAAAACCTCCAAACCATTTTCAAGTAAAGTGATACCATGTTGCCAGAATGACAAGCACAGCATTGTCTCACAGATTATAAACGAGAAAACCAGATCTGAATTTGAGAAACCTCACTTACGCTTCCTATAGTGAATCATCTTTTTTTAAAAAAATTTTTAGATGGAAGTTGAAGAAAGGGTGATTCACCCATTCTGAATTTGTTCTCTGTTTCAATACAATACAACTTTGATTTCTGCAACACCTTTTGAGCAATATTGGAAGAGCAGGGTAACAATTAGATCAGTCCCAGCAGAAGATAAAAACAAGTCAGGTGACACGAAGAGACATTTTTCCACCTGAGACTTAGGAAGGAGTGGAGAAGCAATGAGGCAGAGTTTTACCAAAAAAACCAGCCTTCTCTCAAGGCAAAAAAATTTAATCTGTTTAAAATAGAAATGAGATTTCTAAAGGCAGAGAGAGTGATAGTCAGTGAAAAACAAGAAATTGGGAGGCATGGGCTCCATAGAAGTGAGGCCCTTTGCCACCAGGAGATGTGGACATGCCAGTTTTGTCCAGGATGCACCGGAAAAGTGGGAGGAAGTGGTGGATGAGGATGCAGTGATACCAGGCAGGCAGCACAGAATGCTTTGGGAGCACTAGGCATTGCCATGCTCACAGGGACAAAGTCAAAGAGGAATCAGATGCTAAAATAGCAAGTAATAGCAGATAATTCAGGTTTGGGAGTGGATCTCTTGCCCAGAATGGGGATGTCTGGCTTTGAGACTTCTAGCAAGGAAGCTGAAACAAAACCACAAGGTTTCTTGCTCAGACAGCCAGAGTGACTGTGGGTAGCCACTAGGTGTGACTAATGCCACAGAGATTCTTACCAGTGCTGAGACCATGCAGGTCCTGCATCTTGCAGCAGGAGGAACAAGGTATGGATGAGTGACATACTGAAGGCACTCACTCATGTACCTCTCCCCTATAAATCTAGGAGAGAAGTATTGCATTGCCTGTACATTTAACTCCCAGACCCTTGGCTAAACTAATGTACTTGGTAAAGTCATCCCAGGAAATCTGTTTGCCAGGAAGGATTTGGAAAAGGAGAAGAAGATATTATGGCATCTCCATTGCAGCAGCTGTTCCCAAAGGCGCTGGAAATGATGCATCCTGCAGAAACAGCAGCTGTCTCCCACTAAAGTGCTCCCGGGTCATGGTGGTGTTCATCCAGGCACAAAGGATGTTGGATTTCTGCCTAGTAACCTCTCTTCTCCAAGGCACCCACCATAACCACATCTTCAGCCCTTTTTAACTGTGCTTTGAGGTGACCTGAGCATTAGAGGTCCTTTATCAACCTCAGAATACTGGGTGTTGTTTTCTCTCAGCTGCTGAGACGTGAGACATCCCCTCAGCTACACGGCTCCCCAGTAAACAATTGCCACCTGCTTAGCTCCTGGCTGCCCTCACAGGGAGTTGTGCAGCATATAAACAAAAACAGCACTGGTGAGGAACAAGACACTAATCAGGTTGAGGTTTCAGATTATTTGCTTCCCTCTTAGATAATGGTCTATCAAAATATAAACCACCCCACCCTAGTTTAAAACCAACAACAACAGCGCTGAGGTGGGGTAAGCCAAGGGCATTCCCTCTCTGCTGGTTTTCAACAAAGCCTTAGATTGATCTTTATTCAAGCAAGAGCAGTTAGGCACAGAAACAACATCTTTCAGACCCACCTCAACTAAAATCTTGGTTGCTGACCACATAGAACATAAAATATTTTTTGCATAAGACACAAAGGGGATGTTCCTACTACATACCTGTCTATATTTCAGACCCATTGAGATGCAGGAGGTGAATGTAGCTACTGAAGTGGTCCTGCTGCTGCCTTTCCTGTGCATGGATACTCAAGCAGACTGGATTGCATAAGGCATTGGATGACACCTGGTCTGGTGCGGATCCCCATGAAAGAAGCTCTGCCACTCTCTGTGTAAAATATTCTAAATTTATTTAGATTTCTAAAGTAAATACAGTGCTTTTGCATGCAAAAGGCTGTTTGTCATGGAAAGGAGTATCCAAAAGGAAACACTCATTAGGTCCTCCAAGCTAAGCTAGAGAATAGCAACCTCCTGGTGACTTCTCCTGGCTCCTTTTTTAATCCACCAAACCCTTCCTCTGAGATTCACATCTCCCTAAATCTCAGCCTTGGCAGGAAGTACTACATATCTGCTTTATTTTTTGTAAAAAGACTTCATGGATTTTGAATTTAAAGCCTTCAAGGCATTTCATGATTTAGAAGTAACACAATAGTTTGTGTTCTGCGTTACTTCCTACTGTATCCTCTTAATAAAATGAAGACTACACGCCTCCACAATTTTCCATTCGCACAGAATTCCACCAGTTTAATCAACCATAAGGTACTGTTATGGTCCTTGTACCTTCAGATTTCCTTACTGATAACCCACATACCATCCGTTAACCCATTGCATCATTCAGAAGAATAAACAACCTGGGCTCAGCATACAGGAAGCTGAACAAAAAGGAAATAGAAAATATTAGTTTTCAGACATATATTTTCACCTCTGCAAAGTTCAGACTGACACATTTTCACGGATCAAGGCTGTCCTTCAGATAGGCCTGTTAAGTTCCCTATGGAGACAAAAAGCATTTCCTATGTTTAATTTTTAAGCCCGAGCCTTTTTCATTTAAACGACTGTTACCTGAGTCCCACTGAACTAAAGGATGGATCCAGTGGTTAATAAGGGCAGCAGAAGTGAGACTCACTTTCCATTCTCTGATATCATCCATACTGCAATATTAAGTGTTTGTGCAATGCCAAAGGCCTGCACCTCAGACACACATGTACAAATACGTACACTTCCCTAGGGAAGTGCCCTAGGGATACAGACTACAAAACCCAGATTTTTTTACTTCTAATAAGGTAAGGAAGTCTTTCCACAGTTTGAGTAAAAGAAAGATGTTTAATACCTCTGCTCAGATGTAAAGGTGGAAACTCTTACAGACTCTTAGCTTAGAACCTCACTTCAGGCACAGAACTCTTTCTAGGTACATGATAGGACAAGGACTCATTGAACGCCTTCCCAATGCGAGATACAAATACATAATTATTAATGAGCAGCAGATTAGCAATCAGAAATCGCGGACTTCATCCCTGCCAGAAAAGAATGAATGTGTATGAGTGTAACCAGAGGATCCATAATCAAACCAGTTTAATCAGTGTGGGTGTGCTGGCTCCAGCTGGGATGGAGTTCACCTTCTTCACAGTGGTGCCTATGGTGCTGTAGCTTGAATTAGAGACTAAAAGGTGCAGAAAACATGGCAGTGCTTTGTCTTTGGCTGAACAGTGCTTGTACAGCACCAGGGCTCTCTCCAAAAGGCACACTAAATTTTATGAACAAAAATATTAAAGACTAATTTTTCAGTCTCTCCAATAAACATTTAGTGTGTTTGAATCACATTATTTGGTCCCTACATTATTTCAGAAGCTGCTTGTGAAACTTGTCACTGATTTTGCTGAAGTTACTACTATAAAAGAATGTAACTGGTAGAGTTTGTTCTGAAATTATTTTAAAGATTATTTGTCAGTAAATCAATACAGGGAAAATATTATTTCTGTGGGTATTTCGGTGGATGTAGGAGAATTCCTTGACACAGAGTGGACAGGAAGCTAAATAGTGAGCCAGTGAAGCTGTTGGGGAGGTGAGGAGTAGAAGTGCTGTCCCTGAGGGCACTTGTAGGCTGACCTTCTGTACCATATCCAGCTCCAGATCCTGCTGGGCCGGACCTGGCTACCCGAGGCCCTCTGTGTGCATGCACTTATTTTCTGGGGATAAGTGTACTTTGCATTGCTGACACTATTCACAAGTCCACTAGAGAGCAGCTATGCCTCACGTTTACTGAGGTTCTTTTAAAAATTAGTTTCTCTGACATTTATTGCACTTAACTCAAATGACTAATCAGCCCTGGAAAGCTTTCTCAGTACTAGACTGAGAAGTGATGGAGGTGTGGATTCAGGTTGCTCTGATTCATACCAGTGTATGAATGCTCACTCTTGGCACTGAACTGCTAGTGTTTGTGCACAGCATCATTCTGAAAGAAATCTTGGCCCTTACTAAAAGTAAAATAACACCTTGAAGGTTCAGGTTCCCTTGGATACCTTCACTGAGGAATGTATAGATTATTTGGAAGATGTCTAGAGCAAGAGGCAGCCAAAGGAACTGTCCTTCCCAACAATGGATAAAACAGGAACTGAAAAATAGCTAAATGAGGCTCTTTTACCCCATTTTCACAAGGTGCAAAAAAGTGCTGTGTAGGTCTAAAGAACTAGTCAGTCACAGCAGTCCACATGAACCCTTATTAGGCCATTTTCCACTAACTTACGGAAAATTTTAAATAACACTGAAGAATTATTTATGCTAATGACAAGAAAATATATTGTATGAAATACTGTTTTATAGAGAGAAGACAATTTAAATTTTGAAGTACTGGCTCCTCCTGACCATCCTTTTAACCTTGTAACAAAAGTTAAAGTTATTATTCTTTAAACATCAAGGAACAGGATAAATAGAAAGACACAGCTTAAATTCCAACAGCTTCGTTATTTGTCTTTCTGTCAGAGAAAAAGATAAAGCAAACTACTACCTGTCCAAACAGCTGACAAGTCCAGATTCCCTAGCCTGGTCTGGAAAGTGATGAAAGTTGCCCTGGCCCTGTCAAAAGCAGACACGAATTAAGTGCATCACCTTGTCTCCAGATCCAAACAAATACACAGTGGCTGGAAATTCCCTAAGCTGCACAAACCTTCCACAGATTTGGGCCCACACCTCTTCCCAGTGCAGTTTCTTGATGTGTCTTCCCAGGAGTCCTTCAAGTCCCAGCATGTTCTTTAACCTGCATGATTCCCAGACCCTTAAATTGCCTTAAAGTGCCTCTTCCTTTTTTTCTTTTTTTTTTTTTTTTTAACTGGTCTTCTTTTTTTATTTCTCATCATTTAACCCTTGTGCATCAAATAGGAAGGACAAGGACTAACCCCAGCAATTTTTATGCCCAAAGTCAGGTTCTACTTGTGTCCTGTTACAGTGACTTCTTCATTTTCTGGAGTCCTGGTTGCTTACTGTATATAACCCTGGCACTGTTTCTCACCTGTGAAAAAATAAAAATGCTTCAGAGCAATTGTAGTGAATCATAAAGGCCTAAGAAAGCATAGAGAATGACTATAAGTGTTAGACTGATCACCTAAAGCAGGGCGAGAATCTGATTTTTTCACTTGCCAGAAAACATATAAAGTGGCACAAAACACATTGCAACTATTGAGATGGTCAAAAAAAATGCTCACTTCAGGTTGGACATTCTGCATCAAATAATGAAGAAATGTTTCCCTTTCACCTATTAAAACTATTTCAAATAAAACAAGACTTTATCATTAAATATCCTCAATGGAAATTGGAAATGCTCATACAGAAGTGTCAGCATGAAACACTTTGAGCTTTTTCACAGAGTGATCCCTCAGTGGAATAGTCTGCCCAGAGAGATAATGGGATGGGGAATTGGTTACAAAAAAAAAAAAAGATGACATGACCCTGAGATGGGCTCATGGATGGATAAAACATGGTGCTCATACACTCGGGTTATGGGTTCAATCCCCGTATGGGCATTCACTTGGGAGTTGGACTCGATGATTCTTGTGGGTCCCTTCCAACTTGGAATATTCTGTGTTTGATTCTGTGTTTGATACTTCTAATTATTTATTAGTTTTGACAGAAATTGGACAAAATCAATAAAATCAATCAGTATATGATGAATAATATAAAGGTGAAAGGGAAAACTTGTGCAGGTCAATTCTTAAAAGCATCGAACCAGGTCTAGCAACAGAGGAGGAAACAAGGCAGCTCAGAGAATGAGCAAGGAGAGTTTCCACGACCTATGATTGTGTCAGAGCGTCAAACTGTTTAAACTGTTCAATTTATATTTCAAGTGGAGTGAACAGCGACGTTTCTCTTGTTGTGTGGCCAACACAGATGTGCAGGGGCACAAAGGCAAGGAAAGCACCAAGAAAAAAGCTGCAGGGTCTATTGCTTGTCTGTCATATTCTGTATTTTTCACAGCACCTTCCAAAATAATGTTCTTGTTTGACCTTTCCCTGCAGATGCGCCACAAACAGCGATTTGAAAGCACATTAGCCTCCTTTGATCTCCGGGTATTGTTTTGGAAATTACAGCTTTGTCTCCTGTTTCTTTCAGGCTGTTTCTGATATTCTCGTGAGTTTTCCTGTTCTCAGGTTTAATGTTTTTCCATTTCCCTTCACGTTTTTGCCCTTTCTGCAGCAGTATCAAGTACAATTATTTTGCAGCCTTTGGAGTGTTGTGAGTCCTGTGACTTCTGGGCTCTCAACACCGTGGCGGCCAAACCTACCGTGTTGCTTCTGGGGGTACGTTCTGGATGCTTCGAAAGGAAGCTCAGCCTTGATTATCTGCTTATCTTGGGATATGGGACTAATGTGATTTCCAAAAGCCTCCATTGTTCTGGACTGGCATCTTCTGTGCCTCCTTGTTTGTCTTTTGGTTTCCCGCTAGTTCAAAGAAAGGGCACTGTCTGCTCAAGGAATGAGGTACCAATTGTTAAGCCTACAAGAAGCTCATAAATAACAGGCCAGAAAAATGTCCTTGTCCAGAAGAGGAGTTTTGAGACCAGTTTTACTACTGTCTTGTATATACAAGACACCTACATCCTGTTTGCTGGCCTAGGTTTCTGAAAAGAAAGCAGGACAAGACACCTTAATTTTCCAGTCGAAGGCAGACAATAAGAGCAACACTTCTGATTTTTTTCCCTTTGAAAATGAACAACTCTCCTGGGTGGACCAATGAAATAGTGAAAAGGAATTAAAATCTATGGTCTTCTATTGATGCTTTGATATGGAAATTACTGAAAATTATTAAGAAGAATCTTGCAGTCATACCTCTGTAATAACTGTCAGTGGGTGATCACACTTTCAATCTTTGCTCACACAGAAGTCTTTGACTGGTGTTCTCAGATAGACTTTTGTACTCCCACAAATGCATTCAGTAGTTGTTTTCACACAATATATATTTCAGCGGGAGACTTTGTTTTGTACCTTGAATGTTCTTTTTCTTCTCCTTTGTTTTCTGTTCAGAGGTCTTTGCTCATTTTTAAAACATTTCCACAGGTTCACTAACAGGGAATGGTGTACATTCTTCTGGGAACTTGCCTGCCAGAGGCAAAACTGTTGCTGGTGAAAACTCCAAAGTTTGGGCAGTCACTGCTGCTGACAGCAAAGGGAAGGGGATGTGCCAGTATCAGAGGCTCAGGTATCCTGTACTGCTGCAGCTGAGCTCTCTGGGGAGTTACAGGACAGGAGCCACTCACCAGAGCAGAAAGGAGAAGAGCAAGGGGAGGAATGAAGGCTGACACAGGTGTGTTCACGGCTCTCCTGGCTCCAGTTAAGTGATGCACACATGGATGTGTTCCCACCACAGCTACATAACATAATGGAGCCAACAAAATTATTCTCCCCTCCCTCCAAATTCAGCTGTGCACGCCTGCCAAATCTCCTGCAGCAACATTAGCACATTTCATCCTTACAATGGTATTGCTTGACAGCTGCACTAGATTAATACTGCCAGTTTCTTCCAGCATCAGTTCACTGAATACAGCATGGAACTCAACTATTATAGAAGAAAAGCAGATAACGGATCAATTATGTTTTCCTGTGATTGCAACTGCCTCTGCTGCAGCTTCCTCTTTGTGTTACCTTTATATTCTTTAGTCTTGGAGGTACCTCGTATATAAACTTATCTTTTTAGATCAGGTGAAAGGCTATAGATACTGTTTAAATGGTTCCAGTATCATGGTTTATTCTAAATTACCTTACTTAGCTCTTTGGGGTTTTTAAATCAAATTCCCACTTGGAAGATTTTTTAAATTTTATAATGCCTGTGTCGTTTCCCACAGTTACTCTATTTGTCTTCACTCTTGAGAAATGCTTTCCTCTCACATGTGACTCTCTGTATTTAATCTTCATTTCCTTCTTAGACCTTAATTATAACCAAGAATACCTTGAATAGTCTCATTTTTTGAGGTCAAAACATGCTCACAGTGCATTTTAAAACCTTTCCATTACAGTTTCCACTGAATGCAAGGAAAATATGTTGACTTCATTAAAAAAAAAAAGAATAAAATTAAACCAGAGATAATTTTCATAAATTAGATGTACAGATTTCACAGCTCAGAAACAAGGATGTCGAACGTGTCCAGCCCATACAGCCTCCTACACAGAAACCACAAGGTTTCAACGACAAGTCACTGAAACCACAGCATTCAGCTTTTTATCCAGGACTGTCTTTACCAAACGGGTGCTGCTGCTTCAGTGTGATGACTGATCACACAAGAGTTTTTCCAAGGTTCGCCTAAGGTGCTGACCTGTGAAGAAAAATGAAACTCATTATGCAAACAACTGTGCTATATAGCTTCTCAAATCTGTATGTGTGTGCATGTAACAGATAAACCTGTATGCACAGGCACACACATTCATATCTCTTGTATATGTCTAGATATAGATGAAGACAGAAACAGAGACATTCAAAGATAAAAATGTCATCAGGAAAAGCTGTTTTCCGAAGATAATAAAGCATTATCTGTTAAGATTATCATGAGCTAGTCACCTCAGCACTCCTTAACCTGCTCTAAACAATTAAATAGCAGATCTATTTGACTGTAAAGTCAAAACAAAGTGCATTACCACCACACAGCAATTCATGTAGGAGAAACAGAATAGTTAGTACGTATTCCTATTCAAGAGAATTCTAAGACTGGTATAGTTACTTCCATATCAGAGAGTTTATTAATATGACTGCCCGAAAAGTAACAACAAAGCCTTTTTGACTGTTGTACCTGCCAAGAGTCTTAAATGTAGACCAGCTGTAGAGTTAAGATTTCTCTGACTGCTCTTCCATAAAATGATTCTGTCAGGAATTGCACTTCAGCCACAGCTGAAGGGTTAAATGTGGGGTAAAACACTGCCTGCACTGGCACCAATCTGCTGTTCCTGGAATGATGCTGCTGATGCCCTCTGGTCTCCTTGGTTGTGTAGGTGAGTTTTGATCAGCAGTGAAGACAGCAGAAGAGGATTTTCTGACTTCTAGCAAATCATTGCTGGTTGCAAGTCTGTCACTTGTGCTAAGGAGAAAGTAGGGTTGATATTGAAATGATTGCAATCAAAGCTAAACCAACAAACAAGCTCTCAAGGCCCTCAGGCAAGAGGGTTTTTTAAACTGAATTACTTGAGATCCAGGGTCTTGTAACAGATGCTCCTCAGATTGTGAACTGTGAGCAGTGACCTAAAGTAGAAAGTTCTTCAAAAGGCTTTACTGCTGAAGAAAGCACTTGCATTCCTACATCCTGAGAACTGCATGGGTGGCTTCTGCCTCAGCCTACCCTGGGGCTGTGCAGTGTGACACCAAAGCCTCTTCCCTGCTCCAGGATCTGAAGTACAGGCAGCGTCTGATGGCTGATCCAGTAATTTGCAGCACAGGAGAAGCTGAGGAATTGGGTCTGGAAGCAGCTACTTGAAGTCACTCCAAGGGGATGCAGACCACATCCTTCCTTGCGACCTCACACTGCTCCTCTGTCCTCACTACTTCTGGCTGTGCCAGAGGTCTCCCAGCATTGTATGACATGAAACTGGTCCTGCACCTGAAGAGATACAAAAGAAAAGGCAGGAGAACAATGCGAAGGAATTTATAGGAATTGGAACCAACACTGTCATTAATAAAATAATGCTAATAGAAACCGTGTATAAACAGTAAACACATATACATAGACAAAGGAGGGTGCAATGTGTAAACAAGAAAGTGAAACTAGTTAGAAATAAGTGGTATTCAGTCATCCATTTCTACCAAAAATAACCATAATAGAATGGGAGAAATTGCACTTTATTTCAAAAATAACTTCGTGTAGAATGTATTAATAAGGTAAAATCAGGGCAGATTGTCTGGAGAAGGGAAAAGGGGCCATAGCAACTCACTGGCTGTGTTGTGTGTTTTGCTCTAGACTATGTAAGAGAGAAACAGCAGTGCTGCTGCAGGGATCTCACAGCAGCACAGTACCCTCACCAGACCCTGGGAGTGACTTCCAAAAGAATCTGTAGCACCAAACTTTAAATTTTGCTATCAAAACACGAGCTGTAGCATCACACTGATCACCCTACAAGGCATGTCAGGATATAGGGAGGCCCAGCTGCCAGGGGAATAGTTACCTAGGCTGCACATCTCCATAGTGTGCAGCAGACTGTGCACCAGACCGGGCCGTGTTAGGTAATAGGTTGGTAATAGGTTGGCAACGGTTAAGGTAATTGGTCATACGTTGGACTTGATGATTGCAAAGGTCTTTTCCTACCTTGTTGATTCTGTGATCTTGAGCTTGTATTGGTTTGGGGGTTATTAGTTTTATACTTCTGATACTGTAACACAGAATTAACTTTCTTGTGGCTTCTGTTCCTTCAGTTCAACATCAGTAAATGAATAAAGGCAACATTTTGCCTTGTGCCGTTCTGCATCCTCCATCCACCGCCCAGCATCTGTGTGCATCTCTTTTGACTCTTCTTTCTGAACATTTTGGATGAACATGACATAAACTGCTGCGTTTCAGCACTACCACATCCCTGCTCTTCACACAATAGGCTATACTCTCTCTGAGTGGAGTTGTTGGGAAACACATATTGCATGCAGACAACACTTCTGTGGTAGAAAGACTGCCCTGTGGGCACACTTCACCAGGAGACCTGCAGTGCACCAAGCACTTGCTTGTCTTGCTTATTGCCCCCACCTCTCCCCACCTGTGGCTTTCAGTTGAACAACTCCTTTCTGCCCTCAGATTTTTAAGAGAACTGTGGTAGCCTAACTTCCTGTCAACTGTTGCCTTGTCTTCTGAACGTGGCTGTCCTCTGGTACTGGGGACAGATTATTAGTAGTACGAACTACAAAGAAGAATGAAGCTGCTCTATAAAAGCTGGAACACAGCTCAGGCACAGCTCTAAGCTCTCACTGTTACAGAGATTGAATTCTGAAGGCCTTATGCAGGAGTTTTCAGCTGAGATGTGAAAGGAACTCCATGACACAGCTGCTTGCAGTGGCACAAGTCCAGGCTTGGTGACTTGAGAAAAGCGTGACCCAGGAGGTGGGAGGCTGCTCCAGCATTAAAGAAAAGACTTACAAGGACATGGTCACCAGAGGACAGTTCTGAGTATCTGGTTCTGTGAAGAGTGGGTCTAGGCTTGTCTCAGGCTCTGAGTGTTCAGAGAATGTTTTCTCAGTACACTTTGTTATTAGTAGTTGGTAAGGCTACAAAAACATCGGTTTATGTGCCTAACAAGCACCCCTGCATTGACCTGAGAGCAGCATGGATTACTAACTGGCTATAAATTAACTCTGGAGTAACATTATGGAGAATGTCAATGACTTTATATTTTTGTCTATTAATGTTTTAGTGTCTGTATCACCACATTCAGAGTTATACTTGCCCTAATTTTTATAGCAAATACAACTTAAGAGTAGATATTTCCCCCAGGTTTGTTTTTCTCTAGCTAAACCAAAGTTAAAAGACAGAAGAATTATATCAAAGTTTATAACAAGAAAGTAAGATTGCAAGAGGGTAGAACTAACTTGCAGAGTTGTCAGAAATGTTTTAATGTCCTGTTGGACAGGAGTATTCTTCCTAGTCTCTGGTTTTCCAGCATAACTCTCTCCTCATGCTTTCCTATAATCCCACCCAGCTGCAGACAGAATACACAAGAAATTTCATACACATAAGTTATAAAAATTCTTTGAAAGCAGCCCTGTACATTACAGACTTCTTTGGCTGAGCTATAGCAGTGACTAAGACATGGGAAAAGCCTCCATTCAGCTCTACTGTAAAGGAAAATGTGGGTGGGGGAACTGGGCTTTCAGGATCGAAGTCATTCAGCACTTGGGTGGCACTGTTGCAAATTGGAAAGAGGAGGACTCGGCCTGGGATGGGAGGTTTCGCAGATTTCCACTCTCCAGCCATCCCTCTGGGGCCAGGCTGGCGACAATGCAAGAGAGGGTGTTATTTGACTCAGCATGTTCCTAAGCCACAAGACAAGAGTGACGTATACAAAAACTTGCTGCTCACTCTGATCTGATAAGAGGGATATCAAGGAGTTTTCTCCACTGCCTAGACACAGAGGAAGTCCTCCTTTGTCCTTATATTTCACTTTCTCTGCCAGCATGCCTTCCTTGAAGCAATTATATGTTAGAGCCTCTAACACAAGACAGAAGACTAAACAGTTTTAGAGACACGAAATGCAAAACACAGGGTACCACATTGACAGATATAGAGACACGAAATGCAAAACACAGGGTACCACATTGACAGATACCCATTGTTGGGTTCCCCTTTACCCCCCCAGCTTTAAAACTGATTTCTGATACAACTGATTTAATTTAGGAATATCTTAGACAGAGCCATCTCACCTCCCATGAATTTGGTGGAGATCTGCCTCCACCAAATCCATTAATCATGCTGCTGGACCAGCAAATGAATAAAGTCTGCCCTATTTCTGTGAGGCTTCTGGTAGAAAGTGACAACACTTCACTTACTGCCCAAATGGTCTCTGGTATTACTGCACAGCCATTCTTGCACCATCTTCACCACATCAATTTTATCACCTCTAATACCACAAAGTGCCTTTTCCAGAGCACTGCTGTACAATGCAGCTGGACAATTACACAGGTGAGTGCCACCTGTGATTTTCCTTCAAGCCCTGGACTTATGCAAACACTTGGTCACTGTGTATTAACTCAAGTTTTTAAGTGTTGTGGAACTTGTCTGGACCCGCATACAATCTGCAGGGATGTGTCTTTGCATGTAACACTGCCAACCACCAAATGATGTCAGAACTAATAGAGTTGTATTACACATCCAAGGGGAAAGTTTCCAACCTACCAACCAAATAAAAATGCATAAAAATAAAGTCTGGAAGTGCTGGCATGACCGCATGGGGCAGCTGTGGCTCAAAGGAGCTTCTCAAAAGAATTCACAGTTGAAATACTGACAATAAAAATTAGAAGCAGAAATTATCCCCAGGCCCACTCCTTGACTACTAACACTTCCAACAGTGTAGTCAAAAACTGGATTGAAAATAAATGCATCTCCCTTCAAGTCTGTGCATTTTATACAATGTCAGCATTACACAGACTACCAGACACCAAACTGCACTCCAAACTCTGCGTAAAGCATTTCCAAAACCACCTGAAATCTTAGATTTTCAGAGGCAAAGATTTAATTGTAAAGACACTTGGCCACATTTTTATTCACCACAGTGAAGATGTCCAAGAGACTTTAAATACCCTCTACTAATTCCACACAGGAACCCTTTAATGATGTGATATTGATATATCTATAATGATATATGTATATAATATATCTATCATATACTATGATATTGATAATAATTTACTAATGATAATGCACACAAACTATTTAAGGGTGGGTTTTTTCTTCTCTGTGATTAAACATGGGCAACAGTGATTTAAAAATCAACTGATTCCTAGAGCTGGCAGTCCAGTAAGTCCCTGCAGCCTGCAGGGACTTCTGTTTGTATTTCATACAAAACAAATGCACTTCTTCATTCCCAAGAGAATTCTTGGGTCTCAGTATCAGTAAATTACAAAACAAACCTCGAGCCAAGATGCTGAAGAATATAATTCAATGTGTTTAGCTGCCACAAGCATAGGATCACTGCCACAAACAAGAGTATCCTTTGGGCCTCCCCAGGCTTTAGTCCCTGATCTTCCAGTAGTGCTCCCATCTTGGTACTGGGAACGAGTCAGGGATTCACCTCTCCCAGGGCAACACATCTCCCTGTCACTTTCAGCCCTAGAGGATGCGCCCTCCACAATGCTTTTAATAGATCTGGGACTGGTTCCAAGCAAATATAAAGCAAACTTCAGATGGTTTAAAGACCAAATAAGCTTTTACTCACAGTTCTAACAGAAACCAAGCTGAGAATGTAAAAGTGGCAGTTCATGGGTATCAAGGGGAACTAACTAATAAACATCACTTGGAGACATAAAGTGTAACAAATATCTAAATTCTGAAAAGAAGTCCTGTCATCTTTCTCCAGAACAGCACAGAAGAGCTTCAGATGGACTGGAGACATTTATTGCTGCATAAAAAAATGCAGCATCTTTGTTTACGTAGGGCCTGTGGTTTCTAAGTAACTACTTTTTACTATGTTCATTTCTTGACTCAAAGTGAAAATGGGAATTCACCCTTTTCTCTTTTTTTCCTGTCCAATGTGCAGATGGGGCACATTTTCATTCACTCCATCAATCCCTGCCCCCCCACGCACCAGCTCACATACATGCACGTCGCCAGTGGAAAAGAAAAAAGGGTTACTCATTAATCCATTCTACAAAGCTTTCCAAACTGAAATGGGTGGGTTCTGCATCTCCAGCAGGGAGCAATATATAGGTAGGTGCAGAGCATACCTGAGCACAGCTCAAACTGGAGTGTTAAACTTGAACAGCACAACTTTGCTCCTGGCACATTTCAAACCAAAACTCATCAGGATGGAGAGGATGATTATTTTCTGCATGTTTTTCTTCTGTTCCAGCATGGTGCTGGCTGCATCTTCACACAAAGATTTAAAATACAGGCAGATTTTACAGACAATTGAAAAGTTAGAACCTACAGTGAAAGACAAGGTAAGGAAAATATTTTTCATAACACTGAAATTGTTTTCAAGCATTATGTGTTGCTTAGTATATATCTTGTAAGTGGCATTGCTTTAAAAACTTTTCTAACTTGGATTTGTTTTATTGTAGGATGTTGAGTTGCTGCATACACCAGAAAACCCTGTGGTGAGACTGCTTTAACTTATTTTTTTCGTAATTATATCTATCTGATTTTGTACTGGTTTACTCTATTGAGAAATAGCACATGCCTTCTTCTTCCCATATCTGACCTAGTACTCTAACTGCAAGCTAGACTGAACAAGGAAATATTTTATACAAGTTCCTTATTTCTGGATGTTTAATGGCAGAAGTGTTTATATTTTGACATCATAATTGCTATTTTGCTATCGTGTGTGTGTTCTAACCCACCCACAGATTCAGAGTTGCATGTGTGCCATTTACTCACGAAATAGTGCTGAGAGTGAGGGTTCGTACAAGATGCAGATGAGCAGCAGTGCTTTGGGGGATGCAGGGTTTGGGGAGTGCAAGTGCCTTCAGCTGCTGTGAGTTCCAGCCACGCTGGAAGCATCACTTGAATCCAAAGGAATCCTTTCCCTCCCACTGCAGCTGAATGCCAAGAAAGGCACTGTAAGGCCATACCACAGAGCATTTCCTCTCATAGGTAGTCACACCAGTCTCCCTGAGACTATTTGTGTGCAAGGGTTATGCTATCCATGGGAAGACAAAACTGCATTATGCAAATATATTCTCTCTGGACTATACCTAGATAAAACACAAAACAAGCTCCCTGTGAATCCCTCTTTAATACCAGTATTTATTTATACATTATTTAATGCTGATATTTTGTGTCTCCCGAGGTCAGGAACTTCTTACATGTAGTACATTATAATACCAGAGTCACAGAAAGTCTGCACATACTCCAAAGTGGCTGGATGCAGGACGTACTGCAAAATTAAGTGCTAATCATAGTAACAACATGTCTTAGAAGCTTGGAGAGTAAATTCATCCTGCTTTGATAATCCCCAAAATGCAACAAAGGTCTAGAGCGAACTGTGGCTAATCTAATATTAAACTGTCTTAAAATTTGGAGCCCTAACAACAAAACCAATTTTGACTGACATATGAAATTGAACATTATGCATGGCTACACTGCAACACTGCAAGCATTCTTACAAAAACTATCTGCCCACGAGTGCAAACTCTCCTGCAAAGCAACTACAAGAAGAAAGGAAAGAAACTCACCTCATTTCATATAGATTTTTGTTGGCCTCCTCCTAGGCTTTGCAGTGGGGTGCATTTTTTACTTGCCCAAAGTATACAAAAGGATAATCAAAACAGAGACGTCCCTTTGCATTGCTGGAAATAGCTGCAGTGCACAAACCCAAGGCACCCCAACTAATCGCTGGGGTTTTTTCATTAATACTCTTTCTACTAACTTGTGGTGTCAAAGTGAAAAGGAGGAGATGATTAGCTGTCATTTTACCGCAGCGTTTGCTGCTACCTCTGAAACAAAGCAAATACAACTAGTGACTAATTACTTAATCAGGTTGTTGAGGGGGGGGTTCTCAAAAAAAAACATGTTCACCTCAGGAAGGAAGACAACAGTTCACTTGCAACTTAGGGCTCTACAGTCTGATTTTGAGAGGTCCTAAGTACCTCTGCTGAATACTAGAGAAGACATAGAATTCATGTACTTAGAAGGTATTGATTAGGTGACACCACAAATGAAATTCAATTTAATAAAAAATTGTTCATATTATTGAATTTCAGTTTTCAAAAAGACTGGTTTTGTCATACCCTGCTTATGCCAGATGTAAATTCAGTCTTGAATACTCAAGAAAGGAACTACCTTTCGTAACACTCAAAACGAGGTGGTTTGTCACAATCTGTTTTGGCTTCCTTGAGGTTCTTTTGTGTGGGCTGTTATTCCCAACTCAATCGTGTACAGCTTCCTAGGGAGGTAAGAGGATATCAATTCGAGGGAGAACATGCTGAGGCTGGGAGAGTAGTCTTAAGGCTGAAGTGATGGCAGACTGGAGGGACAAGAAGCTCTCCTGCAGCTGCAGTCAGTAACGCCACTGGATCAGTATCTAACCCCACCGATCGCTCATTCCGGAAGCGAGGGCTTTACAGTCTCATCTGTAAAGTTAGTTTGACTCAGATGCAGAGCACTGCTGCAAATTGCCTCTGATCCAGGTATTTTACATTTTTGTCTAGCCTCTCTCAGACATTTCCAGTGGTCTAGGCTGGTTAGTGCCTCTCCACCAAAGTGCTGAGCCTGTGCCCATGTACCAAAGCCCGCAATCCTTGCGCTCCTCTGACCGTTGGCCTTGCCTTGCAGCTGACTGCTAACTCAGCAAAAAACACCAGCAGCATCTATGAGAAATGCTGCTTTCTTAGCTCATCACGGATGAGACAGAGAACGTTTTCAGTTTCAGCTGGAAAATCGATCTCTTTTTTTAAAAACAAATGGTGTATTTCCAGTAAGCAAGACTGGTTACAGTAAGATGTTTGAAACAAATATAAATGTGTGGGGTTTAAGGAAAATAAAGTGTTTTATCTAACCAATATTAAATGTGACCAGTGAGATTTGCTATAAGCAACATACAAGGAGGTTTAGCTTGCCGTGGCCTCCTCCTTGCCTGAGCAGCAAATTGTATGGACAAGTATTAAACCCAAATGAGACTCAGCTTGGCTAGCAGTTGGTATGCAAAACAGGGATGACGGCTCTGGAGCCTTTCCAAAATGTGTCATCAGTTCTAAATGTTTCATTCTTTGGAAGATGGAAAGCAACTTAGAAATGGGCTTCAGCAAACAATGCTTTTCGTTCCCTGTTCACTGTTAGGTGAGTTTTGGTGATGATTTCCATATTCTTTTTCCATGCTACCATGTGGGAAGGGCATTTCAATTCTAATTATTAAGTAGGCAATTTTTGAAATGGCACAAAAAATTAGGAAGATGAAAGTTTATTCCCACATGTAGCACCGAGACATATACATAATTTAAAAAAACTAATATGCTCATGCTTGGGAAAACCTCTTACCTCTAACATGATCTACTCTTCAAGAGTATTTTCTTTCAGTTGCTGCCATGATTAATATCCAGCTGGAAATTTTAGTTAGGAAAAACTAAGTATGGAAGTAATTAATCCAAAACAGGAGAAGTGAAGCTTTAGGATATCTAAAGCTAAAATTGTGCAGTTGAATATTCTCATTTAATATCCTGGATACTTACTTTTGCACATGGGCAACAACATAATACATGCAGGGAAAAATGCTGCAACATTTCCTTTAAAACAGTTCCTTCTTTCCCTGCCCTAGGAGGGATGCCTGGACACAGCTATGACCTGCTTCAAGAACGGCACCCTGAAATTACAACCAGTGAATAGCCAAGTGAATCCTAATTTCTCTAAATACATTCGAATCTTGAGCAGATTCACCTTCAGAGGTCCTGAAAAGGTAGGATTTCCTCACAATGCTTATAATCATTGCTCCTTGTTTTCTATAGCAGAGACCACCTGCAATGGTAGAATTGTAGAAAGCACACTTGTTAGAAAAAAAAAATCTGTCTCGTATTAGTTTGGAAATTAAATACAGGAGAGTCACTCACTGTGATCCTAATCAATCACATGCATGTATTTGGCAGCCGCACACATACTGGCAAAAAGATGGGAATCACTGCAAAAAATGTGAATGAAGGGTGTCATCACTAAACTGTCTCTCTTTCTGAAATTGCTTGTGTCGAAGCTTTTCCAATTGGGAAGGGCTTTGATCACAACCCCCTCAATTCTGCAATGAGAAAGTCTGGGGTATGATTTATGATTCCAATGCGTTGTTTAGGAGTGTCATGATTTTCTTTACCTCCCAGAACTGTGAGTCCTCATGTGAATCCTATGAGAAGAAAACCCCCAGAGAGTTTCTGAAGAGCTTTGCAAAAGTAATCAAAAAGGTAAGCAGAGTTGATTCCTTCTGGGTTCTTTCTGGCATACAGTAAACCATTACGGATATCTTTATTTTATATAATTTCTAACAATGCCTTGTTTTTACAGCTGTTCAAGAACAAATAAAGGACACGCCACAGCCGAAGGCTACTGAACATCTACTTTTTAAAGCAGACACTATGTTATTTAAGATGTGAAAAATGTACATATTTTCATTGCTATTATGCTGTGTTTTGTGTGTGTGGTAAGTGAAAACTTCTCCCAAAATATTAAGGGGTATTATTTGAATGGCTGTTCATAAGATGGTGATCCCAGCCTCACCATGAAGTTCTCTGATTTTTGTGAAATTACAATGAAACTGTAATTTCATTGTAATGCACAAGATGGCTACTCCTGTATTTTTGCTTTGATCTTATATGAATCCCATATAGCGATGGCTGAAACTTTTTAAAGAAAACAAACCAAAAAATTCTCAGAGGCTTTGAAGACTCAAAGGTATCTACTTGGACCGATTTTCTTATCTAGAATAATACCACACACACAATTTTATTTATAAGTTCTGTATATCTGCTAACTATGGAAAAAAAATCCTGCATTTAACTGTCTCCTAAGTACTGCAAGAAACATTTACAAATCATGCTGTAGGGCAATGGGTCTGACCTGTAATTAACACCTTGAAGTTAATAGGTTTCAATAGGGAGAGCAGTAACCCACACACTCTATGTGGAGATACAGGATTTTGGGGGGAAAACCAGGTTTCAGACAATGGAATTCCACCTAGACTCTCCCAGCTTGATGTGATAAATACAGCATAGGCATGACTGGCTGGTATGAGCAGCCACTGCAAAGCTCCAATAAATCCAGGAACTGATGATTATTCAGAGTGAAGCAGCTCTAATGCACATTGTGCTTTCCCAGAGGACTGTATTTTACTCATATCCATGTACCATTAACACTATTCCTTCCCTCTCTGCTTCATTCACTTTAACAGTTTAAGCTTTATTTGCAGTTTTTCCCTTTAAAATCTGTCAAGTTTTTGTTATGTCGAAACCTGCCTGCACAGCTTTGCAATCCCAAACATTTCTGTGGATCTATGGCCAGAGATACCATTGAAACTTTTAAAAATAAAAGTGAGTATCACAGCATTTCAGACTAGTTTTAGCAACTTAAGTATACCACCAAATTATGCTTGCAATGATTCCAAACCTCTGGACTCTTCCATGTGAGCAGTAACTGCTAATTTACCCTCTAACAGATATTAGCCCCACAGCAGGAAACTGATCTTGGAAGAGAGGGTAAAGCCTTCCAGTAAAAATTAACCTTTCATCTAATTTTCTCTCTACTTAGTAGAAATGTGGTATAGAGAGGAAAGTGGATAACTACATGTAGTGTTATGATGGAAAGTGTCAAGCTTAGTTACCTCCAAAAATAATGAGGTAGTATTACAAATATTTCCATTCCTACCAATGTTGGACTAAAGGAAAACTAATACAAAAAGCTTTAGCTGCCTCCTCATTTTTGCTCTCCTGAGATGTGAAGCTCCCCAAAAGCTTACGTCAGAGGAGGAAGGAAGATTCTCAGGGCAACAACCAACCACGTCTCCACAATGAACACTCCTTGTTTCTGGTGATGGTGGTTTTGATTTAGAGCGTCTTTTGCTTCTCCTTTTTTTTTTCCTGTTTCGAAAGCCGCTTTTCAAACTCTGAGTAATGTTCTATCTCATACCTCAATGTTTCCACATCACTGCATGAGAATGAACATTCTCAACACCAGCTACCACTCATATGTAAGTAACCAAGCTACTAAGTTTAAGTGATGTTCTTCCTGCAACTTCTATCCCACTTTCTCTGACTCTCCTACACTTAAGGTCCCTCCATCAGCAACTGGGGAGCAATATGCAAAGCTGCTGCTGGGACTCCGCCAGGTTTTAAAGTTACAGAAGGGTAAAATGTAATTTCAGACTTGGATAAAAACAACTGGGAAAATCCCAAAGCAAGTCCTGCAGCTGCAGTGTACTTGCTGATGTTTCCACATTTGTATTTCTATGGAGGAGTTTAACTGAATGCCTTCATCGTGAATTAAGTGCCTTTTTTGGTGATTCCTAGAAGATCTACCAATAACCCAGCACTTCTCATTCACTTCCGTGGAATACCTGCATGTGCAGAGTCTGGGGGAAACAGGTTTATTCTTATACAAAGTATAAAAATGTATAAAAGTATTTTTTTAGATTTGTAAATGTTTTTTCCAGTAACTTGCTAAATGCCTTCAACTCAATATTCTAAAAGAGCCTGCTAAAATTTGTGTTGTGCAGATGAAATGTTATTAGAATGCCCTTACATGGATAACATTGTACATTACGTATTTATTAACAACCATTACAAAAGCATTGAGAAGCAACTTTTGTACCTGGGATGGGTATTTTATGAATGGGAAGAAATTTCCTCCAGGAATGCCATAAGCTAACTAATTACTCCTGCCTGTACTGCAGCAGTTTCTGGAGTTTGTACATGTAATGCAGTGAGTAATGTAGCTATTTCTGTTCAGTCACTTGCTCCACTGCTTTTAACTATGGTTCTTATCACACCAAACATAATGCTAAAGAGGTTTGGGTTTGGTTTTTTCCTTGTTTTAAACACAATTTACTTGTTTGTTAATTGAGGCTATTTCTTGTACTGCAAAACAACTTAATTCAAAATGCTCAAATTCAAAATATTCAAATTCAAAAAACTAGTGAGAAACTGTGAGAAATGTAGCTTAGAGGGCAGAATCAGCAGAATAACTGTGGGCAACTGTGTGCACTTCAAATACTTCCATGATGCAGTGGCCTCATGCTAACTTGGATTTGTCAGTTATGAAAGACTGAGTGTATTATTCAGAGTGTGCTGTTGGAAGAACAGGACAAATTAAGAACAGCAAATCTGTGCAGGACAAACCAGTGTTCAAGAAGACACCACCTCACTCTGCAGCAGCATTCTCAGAAGAAAAGAAAGAGAAGATGCTCCAGGAGGAACCTGTGACCCTAGGAAGGACCAGATCTCACAAATGTAGATGTGTACACAATCTTGACTTATTTCCTTTTGTAAGATGGACTGTCTTTGTACTAACGGCACTCTCTGCAGAAACAATCTATGTTTCATTATCTCAGTACATAGCGTAAGCCTTTTGTTAAAGCTCACTACCTCCCAGGGAGGTTTTACAATATATTTATGATTTCGATCATAAGTGCCCTTTGCACGCACTTCAAAATGTGTTTTAGCATAGTATATACAATACTGTATAATATTTACTTTTCCTGAGAAGATTCTTTATTTTTATACCAGTTGACTCATGTAATTTAATTATTTATTGCATTTCTGTAAAGGGAATGTTCATACTAAGGACTATGTGGTCTGATTAATTTATATGCCTGTGATAATAAATAATTTTAGCTAACACAATTTTCTCCAGCTCTTTTCTTTAAAAACTTTTTTTTGTAGTTATCTGAGTGAGAACTATTCCCTCTGGGTTTTCCAGTCCCCTGTCTTACATACCCACTTTGGAGTGGGGTGACTTGTTCCTGAGTGGTTCTGCTTCTCCCTCACGAGTGAACAGATGACTCAGACTTGATTAATAGATAATTCTGGGTGAATCCAAGCACACCTGTCTCCCACTGGCTTCTTGTGTGCAAAGACAGGAGGGATTGCTTGGATTAGACCCTATCCTGGTTTTCTTCAAAAACTATTCCTATCTTGACAGTGGCCCAGTGAACTTTATTATCCTTTATTCTCAGGGACAGGCTATATATAGTTTATTTTCCTCATATAACCATTAAGAGGGAGTTACCAATTTTTTAGTGCTCCCATCTCACTTGAAAATAGTTTTAAAAAATTTGGCTTTTCATTGGCTTAATACATTCCTTTCAGAAAACCTATGGCAGGTTCAATGACATCACCCAGATTGCTTTAGATTGCCATTAAAAAAAAACCAAGTAACTTCATGTTTTCAATTCACAAAGAATAAAGTCAAGCACCTGAATACGTAACTCTGGAAGTAACAATCATCAGTTTATCACTCTTCTCTCTTCTCATCTTACCTTTCCCCTGCTTTGAAATATCAATCTTTTTTTTGCTAGGATGTGTTGAAGTTCACAAAAAAACCACTATTTTTAGCTATTACACATTAAAACAGTAGCTTTGTTTTATTTTTTTAAAAAACACTTTTCCCCTGAAATGTAACAAAACCAGATCAACAAGAAGCAAGCACCAAGTTCTAATGAAAACAAAGACCAAACAGTTTTTCAGAAAACCCTGACTCAAATAGTAACTACTGCATTTTCTGTCATCACACAACTGCATTTGCTGAGCCTGACTTCCTTTTAAAAACCCCTCAAAAAATAAACACAAACAGATAGAAGAGTCATAATACACAGGAGACTTCAGCCATAAGCTGCTCCTACACCCAGGCCAGAGGGGGATGTGGTCTCACAAAAGAGGAGCCAGCAGACTGGCTCCCAAGGATCTGGATGGGCATGTTACCCTCTGTTGGCTGCCAAATTGACCAGCTGGGGTGAACACCTGAGTCTGCACCTTAGATTCCCATGTGAAAGTGTCTGGAAGGAAGAGCAAAAGGAGTGGGTCTAACCCTGGTAGCTTTGCACACAAGAAACCAGTGGCTGACAGGTGTGCTGGATTCACCCAGAATGCAGTATTAGGCAAGTCTGAGTCATCTGTTCACTCGTGAGGGAGAAGCAGAACCACTCAGGAACAAGTCACCCCACTCCAAAGTGGGTATGTAAGACAGGGGACTGGAAAACCCAGAGGGAATAGTTCTCACTCAGATAACTACATATTTGAAGTTCATTTCTAGATATGATGAAGCACACTCAGACTATGTAGGATTCAAATGCAAGACAAAACATTGAGAATACTTTCTTTGCCTGACCGAGTGTCTCCAAGTGCAGATTTCCTAAACAGACCACAGTCTCTCTTTCCTGGTGGAAGACATTTAATTTTGCACAGACACACTGCTTTTGTCTCTTACTTGTACCTTTCAGTATTTCTACCTGCATCTGCAATCACATTAGAGAACACAGGAAAGAAAACACTTGGAGTACACATTTGTTTGTTTTTAAAATGTAAGGATACTGAAATATAAATACAGATTAAGTAAGATTTCATGAATATTTTTTGTGACTAACGTAACTGCCTCTGCTGTGAACTACTGATAGTGTGTAAGTATCTTGACATTGAAAATGTGGTAAGCAAATAGATCCAGAAGCCCTGTGGGCCAGGCTATGTTGCCTTCCCAAGTACAGGGTTCATTGTGTAGACATTTTATTGCAACTCCAGTTATACTACTACAGACTTCACAGAACCTGAAATAGATCACACAGAACCTTTAAGAGGAGGTTTTGTGCATCTGGTGCACTCACAAGTATTGACTGGAGCACAGCACACAATGCGTTGTACATTGCATGGATACGTGCTGATGCAGGTGGGAACACAGAGCCTCCCAAACCAAAGACAATTATGGTAATACCAGAATAACTCAACTATTGACTCTGCTGAGATGTCTGGGCCCAGTTTTGCCCGAATTGACCTAGATAACTGTGCAGATGAAAAGGTAAAATATCTCCAATATGCTAGTCTCTGCTTTGCACTTGTGCTGATGATCCATGTTGTAACAGGAGCAAAGGTGAAAGAGAACATTTCCTATGTGAACATCTTTGCCCAAGCTGCTGATCTCAGTTGCTGTGCTGCCACCTTTTGATAAGTGTATGGAAATTCAAAGCAGTTCCAAAACCAAAACATGTTAAGCTGAAAAATGACTGTGAACTTTGAGATACATCACAGACATAATAACTAAATTCTTTACTTTCCATTTATTTTTCCCTGTTGCTGCTTACACAGCTGAAGAATTCCCAGTATTCCTTTCCTGTCCATTTGTTACTGTTGTAACCCCATGAAGTCTATACTGAACTATCCCATACCACACCATTTCAGCTCTTCAGCATCTCCTTTCCATTTGCAAGGAGATGTACAAGCGAATGCTGTGTCCATGTTCCCCTTCATTAACTGTCCAACAACTCATGAGCAGTTACAGTATCACAGTGTTGACAAGGTTGGAAAAGACCTTGAAGATCATCAAGTCCAACCTATAATCCAACTAAAATCTAACAGCTGTAACATTTATATCATGGCACTCAACACCTCATTCAGTCTACCCTTAAACACCTCCAGGGATGGAGATTCAACCACCTCCGTGGGCAACACATTCCAATGCCGCATCACTCTTTCAGTGAAAAACTTTTTCCTAATGTCAAGTCTAAACCTTCCTTACCGGAGCTTAAGGCCATGACCTCTCATTCTATCTCCAATGGCCAAGGAGAAAACACCGACCCCTGCCTGTCTACAACCTCCTTTCAGGTAGTTATAGACAGCGATAAGGTCACCCCTAAGACTCCTCCTTTCCAGTCTAAACAGACCCAGCTCCC